>CAJNOP010000033.1:301653-380210 GCA_905250075.1 Rotaria sp. Silwood1
TGGACGAGTGTGGGTGTGGAGGGGTGTGGGGAGGGGTGTTGATGTGGCTGTGGTGTGTGAGTGTGGGGATGGGCGTGGGAGTGTAGGTGTGGGTGTGGATGTGGGTGGGTGTGGGTCTGGGTGTGGGTCTGAGTGGTGGATGTGGATGTGTGGGTGAGGGTGGCGGTGTGGAAGGGTAGGTGTGGGTGAGGATGTGAGTGTAAACAAAATTAGAAGATACGCAGACCCCACACCAACAACACGCACCAAAATTGTTCAACAGTGATTCCACGAACAATCGTAGATAAAACAAAAAGCTTCTCACATACTTCATATTACTCTTGTTCAGCAAAGCTCTCTGAAGTATGATAATAGTCAGTTTTACATTTATCAATTCTTGATGTATTGACAACTATGTGTCAATCACATTTGCAACGCAACCCGATAAAGAATGAACATTGGATCAAGAATAACAAACCGTTTTTAACGAATGGATACAACAATCTATTCATGAACGTAGAATAATAAACCTTTCAAACGAATGTGTAGAATAATCAGCCTCTACACGTAGAATGGTAAAACCCTTTTGAATGAAGAAGTAGAAGAATCAAAACCTGTGCGTAGAGCAATAAACCTCTGTCAATGAAAAAGACGTTGGATCAACTCTTAGACAACAAGAGAAATACTGTTAGCGGTGAAAGGGTAGAGAAGTTGACTTTTACCGGTAAAATAATAAACCCTTGCCAACGAAGAGGTATTAAACATAACACTTCACGTAAAATAATAAACCTTTTTGATTAAGAAGTAGGTGAATGAACCACTGTACGTCGACTAAATAACATTTTCAAAGAAAAGGTAGAAGAATCTACCCTTAGGCGTAGAATAATTAGCTGCTTATTAGAAAAGTACCATATTTTTCTCAGAAAGGCAGAGTGGTATAACCTTTTAATCAAAAAGTAGTATAATAAATCTAAAAGAGAATAATAAGACATCCTTATCCTGAACGCGTACAATAATCTACTGACATTGGTTGAAGGACATACCCTTATTTTGAAATCGTAGAATAAGAAACTTTCATATAATTATCATATACCCTTTGAGCTGTCACAAACCTATAATTTTATAAACGTTTCGAGTATTAAACCCATAAAGGGTTTATTGACAAATTTATTAAGTGCAAGGGTATATTATAATGCGGAGTTTTTTTCAGTGCAGAATGCCTGGAACACATTCAACGCGAATCGCCGGTCGAATTACTTCATTCAGCTGCCGACTGCAATAGTTTATAGTTCAATTTTTTTCATTTTAGATCTAGAAGTGATTCAACTGTTAAAAGAAACTAAGAATTCAATCGATGAGAATCACCTTCTTATTTCTTTTCTTTATGCAATAAAGTATTATTATATTAAGGCCGGAAAATAACTTATAACATGAATCAAAGAATTTTCTTCTTCCTTTTCTCTTTTCTTTCGAGTCTATGGGCTTTTTTATTTCAAACTGAATTCTAAAATCAAAAAAACCGCACCAATTTCTTCCGAATCAAACTTTTCTCGTTTGATACTACGCAGTCTCACTAAAAACCCTTAGTCCCCCCTAGTCCTGCAAAGTCCCCCTTAGTCCCCCTCACAAAAAGCTTAGTCCTCGCTTAGTCCCTTGTGCAGGGGACTAAAGCCTATAGTACACAAAGCCACAAGCACACCCTCACCCTCACTCGCGCGCCCACACCCGCACCATGGGTGTGGGTGTGTGTGTGGGTCCCAGACCAACACCCACACCCTCAGTCACTCGCCCCCCTCACTCCTAGACTCACGTTTCAGTTTGAAATCAAGTATTATTTTTATTTGATAAATTCAGACTGAAATTAAATAGCCCATTGTATGTTTCTTTCGAACTATCATCAATTAGCTCTACACTCGCAGCAGACAAACTCTTTCTATTGAAACGCAAACTATATCGTGAGCGCCTTCAATTTATAATACATATTTTATCTACTGCACATCTGTTGAATACCATTCCAGCACGAATGAACCCACAGTGTTCTTAATATGGCAACGTCTCTCCATATCAAACGGAGTATTCCTTCAGATAAGAAAAAAACCTCACTGTTGCGTTTACTTTTTCCATTAAAAAAAGCTACAACTTCGTTTTAACGTACTCGATGTTTTTTTTATATAATTCACTATCTTCATGATCTGTAGATTGTGCGTTTTCTAGTGTTCTTAGGGCGCGTTCAAAAAATAAAAGTGCATTTGCATAGTCATTCAAGTCGTTATACACCAAACCAATGCTGTTATAAGATGTAGCCAAATCATGATCAATTGAAGAGAGCGTCTTTTCACGGATTTCGAGCGCCCGTTCATGAAATGAAAGAGCATTAGAATATTCACCCATTTTGTGATACACTGAACCGATGTTGTTGTAAGAAGAAGCCAAATCTGGATGATTCGACGGAAGAATTTTTTGGCGAATTTCAACTACTCGTTCATAATATGATAGAGCCTTTGAAAAGTCATCCATGCTGTCATACACCAAACCAATGTTGTTGTAACACGAAGCCAAATCAGCTTCATTTGGCGGAGAAGCTTTCTCACAAATTTCCAGTGCTTGTGCAAGCGACGAAAGCGCATTCACATACTCACTCATGTTGTAATACACCAATCCAATGTTGTTTAAAGAAATCGCTAAGTCGGGATCATTCGAAGAAAGAACTTTTTGCCGGATTTCTAGTGCTTCTTCATGAAATGACAGTGCATTCGAATAGTCACCCATGTTGTAATAAACCGAACCAATATTGTTGTAACAAGTCGCCACATCCGGATGATTGGATGGAAGTGATTTTTTGTAGCTTTCCAGTGCTTTTTGGTGAGATGAGAGAGCACTTGAATAGTCACGAAGGTTGTCATACACCATACCAATATCGTTGAAAGAAGAAGCCAAATCAGGATCGTTTGAAGGAAGCATTCTTAGGCGAATTTCTAGTGCCTTTTGATGCGATAGAAGTGCATTCGTATAATCACCGATGTTTCTGTAAGTTCGACCCACACTACTGTAAACAGTCACTAAATCAGGGTGATCCGAAGGAAGAGTTTCTTGCCAGATTTCCAGCGCCTTTTTAAGAAACCAAAGCGCACTGGAATAGTCACCCATTCTCCTGTAAATGCTGCCGATATTGTTGTAAGAAGTTGCCAAATCACGATCGCTGGGAGGACGCAATTCTTGCCAGATTTCCAATGCTTGTTTATGAGACTGAAGTGCTCTCGAATAGTCACCCATATAGGAATACACCAAGCCAATATTTTTGTAAGAATCAGCCAAATCGCGGTGACTTAAGGGAACACTTTTTTTGTGGATTTCTAGTGCTTTTTTGAGAAATTGAACTGCATTCAGATAATTACCCATATTAGAGTGCACCAAACCAACGTTGTTGTAAGAAGCAGCCAAATCAGCATGAGTTGAAGAAAGACTTACTTGGCGAATGTCCAATGCCTGTTGATGAGATGAAAGTGCTTTTGAAAAGTCCCCCATTGTGGAATACACCGAACCCATGTAACTGTACGAAGTAGCCAAATCAACATGATTTGAAGGAAGACTTATTTGACGAATTTCCAACGCTTGTTGATGATATGTAAGTGCATTCGAGTAGCCACCCATTTTGTTATATACAGAGCCAATGTTGTCATATGAAGTAGCTAAGCCTAGACTATTTGACGACAGAGCGTTTTTGCGAATTTCTAATGCGTGCTGATGAGATGAAAGTGCGTTCGAATAGTCACCCATGCTTTCATACGCCAAGCCGATGCTTGTGTAAGAAATAGTTAAATCAAGATAATTTGAAGGAAGACTTCTCTGGCGAATTTTTAAAGCTTCTTGATGAGATGAAAGCGCTTTCAAATAGTCACCCATTTTGTGATACACCGAACCAATGTTGTCATACGAAGTAGCCAAATCAAGATCATTTGACGAAAGAATATTTTTGCGAATTTCGAATGCTTTGTGATGCTGTGAAAGTGCATTCGAATAGTTACCCAGGCTCTCGTAAACTAAGGCGATGTTTGTGTAAGAAATAGTCAAATCAGAATGATTTGAAGGAAGACTTTTCTGACGAATTTTTAGTGCTTTTTGATACGACGATAATGCATTTGAATAGTCACCCATTTTGTGATAAACCGAACCGATGTTGTCATATGAAGTAGTCAAACCTAGACTATTTGACGGCAGAGCTATCTTGCGAATTTCTAATGCTTGTTGATGAGATGAAAGTGCTCTCGAATAGTCATGCATGCTTTCATACGCCAAGCCGATGTTTGTGTAAGAAATAGCCAAATCAGGATGGGTTGAGTGTCGAACTCTCTGCAAAATTTCTAAAGCTTGTTGAAAAGATAACAATGCATTTGAATAGTCATGCATTTTGTAACTCATCGAACCAATATTGTTGTATGAAGCAGCCAAATCGAGATTATTTGATGGAATACTGTTTTTTCGGATCTCCAATGCTTTTTGATAATATAAAGTGGCATTGGAATAGTCATCCATGTTTTCATACGCCAAGCCGATATTTGTGTAAGAGATGGCCAAATCAGGATGATTTGAAGGAAAAGTTACTTGACGAATTTCCAGTGCATTTTGATGAGACAATAACGCATTTGAATAGTTACCCATTTTGTAATAGACCAAGCCGATGTGGTTATATGAAGTAGCTAAATCAGCATGGTTTGAAGGAAGACATTTTTGACGAATTTCCAGTGCTTGTTGATGAGATGAAAGTGCATTTGTATAGTCACCCATATTGTAATACACCAAGCCGATATTTGTATAAGAGATAGCCAAATCAGGATGGTTTGAAAGAAAAGTTTTTAATCGAACGTCCACAGTGTTTTTATGAGATGAAGGCGCGTTTGAATAGTCGCCTGTCTCTGAGCACAGCAAGCCATTGTTGTCGTGAGAATTAGCCAAAACATGGTGATTTCGTGCAAATGTTTTGTGGTGAATTTCTAGCGCTTTTTGATGCGACGAAAGTGCTTTTGTATAGTCTCCCATTTTGTTATAAACTGAACCAATGTTGTCGTAAGTAGTAGCGAAATCCGGGTGATTCGTAGAAAGGACTTTTTGTTGAATTTTAAGCGCTTGCTGATGCCATGAAAGTGCATTAGAATAGTCACCTGTGTGGTTGTAGACCAAACCAATGTTATTGTGAGAGGTAGCCAAATCAGGGTGACTTGAAGAAAGAGTTTTTTTCTGAATTTCTAGTGCTTTCTGATGGGATGAAAGTGCTTTCGAATAGTCACTCATGTTAAAGTGCACAGAACCAATGCAGTTGTATGTAATGGCCAAATCAGGATGATTTTGAGGAAGAGTTTTTTGTTGAATTTCTAGCGCTTTTTGATGAGATAAAAGTGCATTTGAGTAGTCGAACATTTTGGAGTACACCAACCCGTTGTTGTTGTAAGAAATGGCCAAATCAGGATGATTTAAAGGTAAATTTTTTTCGCGAATGTCGAGTGCTTTTTTATGAGATGAGAGTGCATTTAAATAGTCACCCATGTGATTATATACGGAACCAATGTTGGTGTAAGTAGCAGGCAAATCAGGATGGCTCATGGGAAGGGCTTTTTTCCGTATTTCTAACGCTTTTTTATGGCATGAAAGCGCATTTGAGTAGTCACCCCTCTTAGCATACACGATACCAATGTTGTTGTAACAGTCAGCTACTTCTGGATGTTGAGATGAGAGTGTTTGGCGACGAATCCTCAGCGATTTCAGATGAAACGTGAGCGCTTCTGCATACTCTCCTTGGTAAAATTTGATCAGTCCATACTGATAGTAGATGTTTTCTCTCTCACCGTCATATATTCTTTGTGCAAGGAGTTTTCTGTATAAATCTTCGGCTTCTTTATAGTAGGCTAATTTAACCATCAGCTTCCCTAGTCGAAGCCATCCTGTCGATCCTTTAGTCTCTTCTCGCATCCTTTGAGTAAGAGCACGAAACTCCAGGTCATTGTCACAGGTTGAGGTTAAATTGACTTGCCAAAGACGATTATTTTCATCAATTTGTTTCATCGCTTCAATTTGAAAGATGGAATGCATGGAAAGGAGAACTTCTTGTTCTTCTTTAAAATAACTGGCATCATGAACATGTGCAAAAGCAGTAGTTGATGTTGATGGATTTAGTCTTATTTCGAAGATTACACATATCAGATCGGGATCACTAAGACTACTCTGAGCAAAGGCGAGGGAAACTGCTCGATCTAGACTTGTGGATAAAAAATTATTAAATAATAACAGTCCACCTTGTGTCTTTGCCATCTGATCAAAATCGGTCTTCAACATTCCCTGACCACGATAGACAGTAAGCGATTCCTTACATTCATGACCAACATATTGTATCTTATGAAGCTTAACGATGTAGTTGTGGAGATCACGGATGAAAAATCCCATGTTTATTATGAGATCGACCTCCATCAGTCGTAGTGATCGGTTGAGCATCGAATACAAAAAATATTGGTGGGTATACCACCATATTGGGGCATGTTTGTAGTATTCTTGTTGTAGCTTGTTGAGGTGCTGCAGTTCTTTCGGATTGTTGGCGAAAACTTCGCGGCAGTAGTTGACGAATTGATCAACATGATGTTGTTCAAAATCAATACTTAATATAATTTCCTTTAATATTTGTGTATACATAAATGAAGAATCTAATTGATTAAGGTTTGTCTTGATTGTTCCACTATCAGTGCTGACGAAACTGATCGAGACCAAGTTTTTGTCATATTCATATGTTGCTTGTTGAAGTGCTTCACAGATAGAAGAAATATCTGTAAAGACCCCTTTTATCTTTGGCCAGTGTTTTATCCATTGTTCATCCTGAGCTTGGTTTCCACAGTAAATATAAATTGCACTGACTTGGCACATGTCATGTACGATGGGAACAACGGTTTCTCCCAATGTTCCAGAAGCAATCATAAAGATTTTGTCTTGTTTAAGATCGCTGATAAAATTTAGACATTGATCAACATCCGTGAATGTATCAACTGTGTAGGCAATTTCTTTTAATTTTGAAACGAAATCCTTACAGTCTTCGTTCTTCTCTAGATCGATGCAGTTGTCAAGCCAGATAAGCAAAAAGTTTTGAAGCAAACGAGCAGAAGGAGGCCTTTGTAATCTTATGCTGACACGCTCAGATAATACGGTGGCAGTAAGAGCTGTTGTTGTCAGTTGCTCCGTCGTATCCATGATGTGTGCTTTGTTTGATCACTGATAAAATTAAAATGAACTGATTGGAATGTATATATTATGTTGAAATTCTTTGTGCATGTTTCTGTTAGTTTTCGATAGCTATTGTTGTTCAAGTTCCTTTTTGTGGCGCTTCACTTGTATGCTTCACTTTCCTTTTTTTTACCGACTGTCGCTTTGATGTCACAAGAGAACGAAGGAATACAAGAAAAATTCATTTCAACATAGTTTCATACATTGCGTTACAATTCATTTTGTTTTTATGATGTTTGGAGGTTTCTTCCATCCTTCTCTGTATATGTTGTCCCAAATGGATTTGTAAATAGACATAGGACAGTGCACATTGTTGCTTGCAAATGTATGACGAATTCTTATTTCAGTGTTTTTTTCTTTCTAGTCAAGTGAGAACTGAGTCACATAAAAATCAATGAAAATATATGTAGATGGTTGTTATTTTTGGCAAGATTTGTTTCTTTTTTAATGAAAAATCAACGATATCTAAGATGGAAAAAAAGTATTTTTTGTGTTCGCATTCTTACAGTATTCTTAAGGAAAAATTAAATGAAACTACCGTAATTTATTTTTTTTTGAAAGAACGACGCAACGTCTATTGTAGTTTTATGGTTACATTATTATGTTGTTGTAATCTGTAGCCAGTTGCAAAATAAGTTCAATATGTATGTTCATAAAGAGATATTGTTTTCAGAACATATTGCAGCTTTATCCAGAAATATCAAAACACGACTATTGTTATAGAGACCCTGGGATGTGGGTGGGTGTGGGTGTGAGTGTTCTTCTGCCCTTGGACAACCCACCCACACTCATACTCACACCCTTTATTTCAAAAAACATATTCTCCTTCACGTTCTAACATTTGATACAATCGAATAGTTCAGCTTGTTATACTGCGACGCACCACCTTCATTCTTATCTTTTTAACACGTTGTTTAATTTGATCAATTAATGCCTGTTTTTTTTTGTAACAAGACTCCAGTTCATCTGCTCTCCACGATCAGACCATATACAATAGTCCAGAAGATTGAGATTTGGACTATTTGGGTGGTCAATATCCATAAAGCGAAAAGTCAGAACATGTTGTTCTCATCATGACTGTGTTTTTCCGTCCTCGTGAGACGAGGCGCCATCTTGTTGAAAGATAAAACTATTATCTAATAATCTTTTGCCATCTTTCAGTGCCAGTCGAAGAATTTCTTCGATGTATCGAGCAGCGTTAAGTGTACCTTTTCCAATGACCATTGATCTTGTGACGCGTTGATAACAGACCACCAACCATACCATAGGCTGAACTGAATGTTGCATCTTGTGCTGCACGCCACCTTTACGATCAGCTTCTTCCCGTGTACGAGCAGAAAGTCGATTGGTCTGTTTATTATAAATTCCATCGATATCAAAATACTTCTCGTCAGAAAACAAAATTTTTTCTGTCATCGATTTTTTAATATTTTTCTAATCCAAATTCCGAATGATTTTCTTTTAATTTTATGTTGTTGAGTAAGCTTTGATGCCACTCGTTTAACATACGATTTCAAATCCCGATTCTTCTTTAATAATTCGACGCATAGTGGTATGAGATATCTTCATCTCTCTTGCCAATATTCTTGAGAAAGCTTTCTTCTTTCTCGATAATCGTTGTTTAACTTTGTAAAATAGAGCTTTTGTACGAATTATTCTCAAACGATCTTTTGGACATGTTAAGTCGATGGTGCCACATCGGTTCATTGATTTCATCCAAGAATAAATTGTTACTCTCGAAACTGTACCACGTAAATGTTTATGAATTTCATTTCCCTTGAAACCCTCTGTGCGCAATCGCAGTACCAGTTCTTGAATGTCATTATTTTTCATTCTATAACTTTTCAACGATAATAGATATCAATCTACAACAATTATAGTTTCGTAGAGCTCGAAATTTTCTATCTTCTGGTGTGTAAAAAAAACTTTTTATTCAAAGAGAAAAAGAGAAAAAAATGCATTAACATTTAGTCTAGTTTATTATTGCATACTCGTTAATTGTTGGTGAGTATGGCTGTGAGATTGAAGTCATCGATATATATGTCTTCTGTACCGGCACATTCACACGCATACTCGGAGGAAAACATTCGCAACACATCGCTCAACATTATTGTGAAGTATCGTAAATTTTTTTTGTTTAAGTAGTACCAAATCAAACAAAAAAACTAAGAAAATCTTATTTAAAAACACGATTACTCTATTAATAATATTTTGTCTTTTTCTTCTCATATTTTTCAAACAAATTCTCTAAAAAGAACAAGTTCTTTTATTCTTTTTCGAAAATAAATCCATCTCTTTATTCTAGAGACAAAATCTTAAGAAACAGAGTCACATCGTTTTTTTCAAGAGATATTACAAAGCAAAGTCATTTTCTTTTTTTCAAAACAAAAATCTCAAAAACATAAGCTCATTTGATATCAATTCAATAAGATTTGCTCAATAAAAGCTCTCTAGAATATACGCTGATTTTTTTCTCTCAATCAATAAGACTATATTTTAAAGCAAATTCGAAAAACAACCTCATCTTCTCATATTCAAGGGCTTTAATGTTTTGTTTCGATGCCTGAAAAAAAATCAAGCGCATTTTTTCATATTAAAAACATTTACAGAAGATTTTTTTATCCTTTTCTGTTTTTTTTCTAAACTTCATTCTAAATCAGCTTCTTTCATTTATGCTTGACAAACAAAGTAAAAAAAAGAGTAGGTTCAAACTTTAAAATAAGAAAAAGCACTTCAATAAATTTATATATTAGAAAACAGAAATTCCATTTATTCATTTGTTTATTTATTTATATATTCATTTTTTTTATATTTGTTTTTGCGGATTTTTCTGCTTGCTTTATACACATTGTGAATTCGCTTTTTCATCTAACTCACATCTACACCTTCACTGGTTTTTGTTTGAATAATTATTAGAAAAAACTGACAGTTTTTTTTTTCAAATCCAATGAATTTGTCTTCCTAGAAAAAGAACATCGTTAATAAGAACACTGAACATAATGATCATCATTCTTTTGTTCAAAAATGACGGATGAAGTCATAATTGTTTCGCTCAAATTCATCAATAGAAGTCGAAGCAATAGTCATAATATTGTTGGCTTTTTTGTCATTGGTGCCTTCGACTGTCGTTGTTGTTGCTGTTTTTCTCTTCCATTTGTAATTTCATTCTTTCACTTTCTTTTTTTTTCTCTCATTTCGAACGAAACACCGTCCGTGAGATGTTAGACTTAAGATGCAATCGTTTAAACGAACACAACTATTACATTTACCTCCATACCGAAATCCACGATTATTTATTGTCGTGGCTCGCTACAATTCCTCTTTCACGACCGGTGTGGGATTTAGGGGAAGACTTCTCGGATGGCATTCTAACTGCTGATATTATTCATTACTTCTTTCCGCAATTGATTGATTTGAATACAATTCATGTAGCTCGAAATATGGCACAGCGTACAGCTAATTGGCATCATCTGAGCACCAATGTGTTGCCGAAGTTAGGCTTGCATGTACCAAATATGATCTTGGTTGATATTACCAACGGAGTTCATCGTGCTGCCGTACTGTTTCTTCTTCAGTTACGAAAGACACTTCAAGAATATCCGATTCGTACCCAGCATACATCATATCAACACTCGGAAACAGGGCATTCATACAATGTTGAACAACTTCGTTTGCCACAAGTTCAAACGGCAACAAAACAAGCTACCATTCCACCTGGCAGTAAAGGTGTCAATCTATCTGGTATTACAGGTGTTAACCATGATGTCGATTCTCTAGCCCCTTGTAAGGAAGCATTGCGATTCAAAGACAAAGAAATCGGTGAGCTTCGAGAAAAAGTGAAAACATATGAAAAACTGCTTCAAGAAAAAGTAAAACTGTATGAAAAACTGCTTCGTACTAAAGATAATCGAATTCAAAAATTGGAAATGCGACTTAGCAAGGTGAAGATCAAACCACAGTAGCCATACTGAAGAAGACATAGAAATGACATTGAATTTCATAATTAAGTAACCATTGATCTGTATTCTCATATAAAATGAAATTCTGTTCAACAAAGCAAGATTGAAAGAGTTTTGTACAGTCATGGGTTCTATTGCCCATGCTTCAGTTTCTTTATGTTGAATGGTTGTAGAAACGAGATCGCTCTAGGATATAAATTCTAGGCTCTGGTGAAGATATAATGCTAGTAGAAAATGTATGAATACAGTACAAAAACGATGACTTTCTTTTCTTGTTTCGTGATGCTGTCACTTTTTGAGACTAGAAATTAAATGAAACGTACTTTCTAGCATTCTTATTACTAGAACTTCAAATGGATTCAAAGAAATTAATGAAATTTGTGAGATTATCTCGTTTGCTACTTAAACTTCTTCGCCTTAACGTAGCGTGGTTTGCCGAACAAAAGAAAAAAGAAAAAATGACTTGATTCTATTTCACTACAAAGTTTGATTGAATAGCCCATAAAAAAACACTATATGATACTATATTTTGATGTATGCCTACAAATTGTCAGTAGGAAAGAACAGACACAAGTACTGCAATAACAACGTCCGAAACACCTTGAAGATGATTGCTCACTTTTTTTTAATCGATTTATTTCTTACAGAATATTTCAAAACAAATGTAATGCATATCTCTCAGTATGAGCAACAGTTTTAATCAAATTTCCGTAACGGATAAGGCTGGATTTAGCGTATGGTTGTGACTGTGACTACATATAAGTAGACAATGAACACCCACACCCACCCACACCCACACCCAATCACTCATTACTATCACAACAGACGTCTCTCTATTAAGGATATTAAGTTATCCTTAACCATGTACGCAGTCGACGATTCACTTAGTACTAAGTGAGGGAGACATAGGAAGGAAATTCGAATGTCTTGCGTTTTGTTGACTTCATCATGTTAGAAAACAATTGATTTTTGTCAATGGTCGGTGGCTAGATTCAGTCTACACCAGTCTTATCCTGATTACATCACTAGGTAGGACAACGATATGAAAATTGCTCTAGGGTAAGATACAGAGTATCAAAAAGTCTTACCCTTCAGGTCTTTGCTGTTAATAAGTTTTCTATACAACTGTTTTGTTATTTAGATAGAAGTAAAAGTCTCAAAAAATATATTTTTCACTTCTGCTCTGAAAAGATAAGCATTCTCTATGAAGAATGTTGAAAGCGAAGAAAACAGTGCAAAAGATCAATTATTTATATTAAATTTTTTATTAAAATTTAATTTACTTTTCTGTTGAAATAGCATTACTTATCTACATCTGAAAGGAGATATCTACAAAAGAAAACCATTTGAAGAGATCTCAATAGGTATTCAATCAGTTCCTTCCGACTTTTACTATTACTTTTGATGTTGCTGATAGTCAACCAAATGAAAATAGTAACCGCTCAACTCTTGATCTTGGTGATTTTATCATGTAGAGTTTTATGCTTTTATTAGTATTAAATTCTTTATCATTGATAGCAATAAATGTCTGTATAACAACTATTGGTTATATAACTGCTCTACAAATCGATCAAAAGATAACATATCAATTCGAATATTACTTTTTGCAGTATATGTTATTTTACTATATTTTTTTCTCTACTATTAAATTATAAGAACTACAATATCGATCAAATTTTCGAAGAATATTCATTCACTTTGTTTTTTACTCCATGATAAATCTTGAATAGTTTCATTAAATAAATCATCGTGAATTGATATATTTCTTAACAATTTATTCTTCATCAGTATAATTAAGAATAATAGTTCCTTTCGTACTTTTTTTTTATCAATTGACAGTCAAATAACATCTAAAATAATGTTTTGAGTATTTTTCGTTTAAAAAAATGCTCAAGTAGATGTTTTGATGCGTAAAATCGGTGAAAAAAATATACTTAAAAATTAACTGTAAAAGTGAACTGACGTTTGATAATTTTTCATTTACAATTTGGAACTAAAAAGTATTTGAGAAAAAAACCTTTAAAAGATCTTGATCGATTCTGAGAATATTCTAACAAAAACCAAGATAAATATGAAAAATATTGCGTCTAGAATTTTTAATTATAAAAAAATCTTTTATTATTATTAAAATTCTCAACAAACAAAACAATGGATATTATTAAATAAATCTTTTCTTCTGCTTGTAATATAATGTTCTTAATCAAATGAAATTGTTGAAGTTGAAATATCGTTTGATTCTATTACTAATCAACTATAGACTGATTTTGAAAAACTTCTACGGCAAGAAATCAAGCTATATAAATATGCATTGGATCAATATCAACGAATACTAACAAACAAGATGATGATCTAGTTTTTAAGAAGAAAATTGATTATTAATATAAAAATCAATGAAAATCTTATCATGAATTCGTAAATTGAATTCATAACAAAATTAATTAATGACATTTTCTCTTCTATTAATAAAGAAAATTCTTATTAGAAAAGGGGAAAAACGAATAGATTTTTGACAAATTTTATTTTTATTGGCTATTGATGACATATTTTCATGTATGAACGAGTGTAAGCATCGATGCATAATATATATATGTTCACTAATCATTTTTAATTCAGCAAGTAAGTGTTTCAGACTTTTTTGGGTGTGCGTGAAACGAATATCTACACACATAAATACTCACTCTGTCGATTCCTGACTCCTTTGTATCATTGCCTGTTGATCCTACGGAAAACAATAAACTTCTATGCAAAAAAACTTTGTAATATCAAATACAACTTTTATTTATGCGACTACCACCCAGGATCCAAGTAGACTTAAGCCAATCTCATCTCATTGTTATAAGTACACAATATTAGATGAAACTGCTCATTATTATCTGTCGGGTCAGAATCTGAGACCAACAGAGCAGCTTCCTCTGTTCTTCTTTCCAATAAGGTCCAATGACAACTTGTAGAATATATTGATAATAGCTATTCATACAAAATCTTTCTTCTTCTATAGAACTGTTCAATCTATATGTGAATAATGAATAGTGACGTATGATTTCGAATGCTTTGATATTGAGAAGGATAAGATCATGAAAAAAAAGATTTGATTAAATAGAGTTCAAACTATCTGCGTTTTTGTTTTTCCTTCTTGTAATTAAGTCCTCACAGATTGTGTTAAGATAAATCTCAACTTGAGTGAGTTCTCTTTACCATGACTTTATCAAATTTTAGGGTTCGAAAATAACTTTAATTAACGCTGTCGTAAATATAATGAATTAACAATAGTCACAGCATAAAGCACAAAAAAAAACACCTATACAAGATATATTAATTTCAAGGAATGATTTTAAAGACAAAAAAAAAACTTCTAGTAAATCACTGTGCACAAAAAAAACAAACAAACAAAAAAGGTAAAGAAAAAAATTTTAAACCAGAAATCCATTAAAATTGTTGACGTTTGAGATAAAAATTTGATTGACTATTTTTTCTATATTTATGTGTTGTTGGATGAATTGTATCATTTGTTCGTGTCGATGTATAATTAAAATTTCTTCGTATATTTAATCTTGGATCTTGTATTACTTGTTCATTTAAAATTTTTGTATAATCAAGTGCTTTTAAACGTAATTCATAAGCTTTATTTTCACGATATGCTTGTCCATTAAGATCAGATGATAATGAACGAGCCATTGAACTTCGTACACTTTTTATAGATGATATACTTGAATTATCATCATAACTTGAATGTGAACGTTCACAACGAAAATCTTGTTCATCAAAACCTGAATCTCGATCAAGTTTTGATGTATCATTTAAGAAACTTTTATCAAATAATTCTGTTGATTGTGAACGTTGTGTAACAACTGCTGTTTTACGATGTCTTTTATTGATTTGATTTTCTTTGTTTATAGCTTCAATTACATTTGGTAATGTATTTGAACGTGTATATAAAAATGTTGATGATAATTTTTTATTATTAGATGCTTGCTTTTGTTTTTGAGCTAAATAGAGTGCTGTACAAATTCCACCTGGTTTAACATTTGATATAATTGGTTTTATATCTGATATAATTGGGCGAGATGGTGATATTGATTTTTTATTAATTTCTAAAACACCTTCACAACTTTCTAAACTATCTTCATCTATATTTGTTCGATCTTCATCATGATTATTTATTTGCATAACATCATCAATATCACTAATATCAAAATCATGTTCACATTCATCTAAAGTTGATGGCATAAAATCATCAATATTATCAATATATGATTCTGTAAAGCCTGCTAATTGAGATTTTTTATTAATTGATGTTAATTTTTGTTGGTTTTCTTTAGAGGTATGCTTGAGAATTTTAGATTGTGAGTGTTGTTCAATAATTGAGTCAGTTTTGTATTGTTGACTATCACTTGTTGATACATTACTTCGATTAGTTTCAATTGATAATGTTGGTGTATATGATGAATAATCTTGATCAGTACTTGTTAATGATTGTTTATCATAAATAGATGACGTTATTAAACGTCCTGTACCACGAACACTTTTTACTTTTGGTATCGGAGATGATTGTTTATTATGATGTTGAGGACATGAATGTAATTGATTAAGATTATCTTCACTTTTGTATGTTATTTGTCCAATATGATGACGTCCATCAGCATCACGTGTTATAATAAGTTGTGCATTTATTAGATTCGTATCATGCATTGTTAGTTTTGAAAGTGGATATTCTTCAGTTTTTATTGTTACTGATTTACCATATGGAGTTGTTTTTTGAAAACTAGATGATACGTTATTAGTTGGTACAGCTAGAATTGGTATATCAATATGATGTTCATTAGGTTCTAATCGGCGATGACCTTTTCATAGATATTAATTAATAAAAGAAGCATTCACATTACATTTGACTTCCTACCTGTACGTCGACATGGATCATGTTTATTTAGATAATTCTCAAGAGTATCCCAACCCCCACCAACACGAACCATTACATGATATCTGAGAATCTATATAAGAACAAGAAAGTAAACGATTAACTTATTATTATTATGGTCAAAAAAACGTCATACTCTAATAAAAATAATTGTTCCACTTTCTCCGATTCTATATTTTCCTTCACCAATACGTATAACAGGAAAACGTTGTGCACAACAACATGAATTCGTCATTTGTACAACCTAAAAAAAAACAAAAAAGAATAGAATAATTCTTTTCATTTATTAATTTTTCTGTAAAATTTACTGTTTTATGTAATTGTGACGATGTCGTTGGCGTTTCAACTCGATTTTCACCTTCTCCTAAAGTTCGACTAATTTGTGGTATTTTTTGTTCTTTATTTAATGTAATTGCTGTTATTGTTGCATCACTCCATGTTGAATTATCATGACTTTCTCCACTGTCTTGTCGTTTCTTACTATTAGTATGTGTAAATTTTGGTATACGTGATATACGTTGTCTTAACCAGTTAGCACCATTTGAATGTGATAAAGAAAAACTATTATAAGAATTTTTCGTTGTTTCACTATTATTATTATTTGAATCAAGACTTTCATTTCGAACAAATTTTAGTAATCGACTATATTTTCCATGATGTGACGAATTTGAAATATTTTTAAGATTTTCTTCTCGTTGTAAGCGTCGTAGTTCAGTAAATGACATTATTTCTGTTTGTTTATCACGTTGAATTTCTCGTTCGATTTCATCCTCTAATTTTATTATAACTGGTACACTAACACCAAATTGTGAACCATAACGTGCAATTTCAAGTAAACAAAGAAGAAAGTTTTTTTCATTTTTTCGTAATATTAGATCATCCGATTCAAACATTAAAACTTCTCGTACACCAACAACACGCCGTGCCCATTTAATAAATTGTGAAACATTGTCACGAGCATTAAATGTTTGTGGGCGAGCATCAGAACGGTATTTACAATTTTCAAGTGTCAATGTTAATGGTCGAGGTGCTAATTTTAAAGAATATGCTTTACGTGCAGCATTATTTACATTATTAGCATGTTGACAAAGAAGAACACCATTTTCTAAGTATTAAAAATAAAAGTTTGTTAAACATCTGAAAAATTTGACTTGATTGATTTCTACTAAATTACATTTTATTGTATGGTATGATGACATTAAAGTTGGTGTTCCACCTTCTAATATTATATATCAGAAGGATGGAAAATTTTTTGACAGTCAAGAACGCCAACGTTAATGTCATCACATATGTACTATGAAGCATTTGCTAAATGAATACTCTCTAGTTGAAATCAGGTTCAACTCGACTTTTTTTTATTGATTTAACAGCCCCACAAAAATACAACCTATGAATGTTTAATGCTCAGTCAACTCTACATATTTATATTATGTTTGCTAATCTTCAACAAAAGTTAAAATTAACATTTTTTTCGATATGTACATTGTCTAAGAATAATCTAGTTAGTTTGAATGGCTTCCGGCAATGACTATTCAACTATTCGTCTGTCTGTCTGACAATGTTTATTTTTATTCGCATCATTTACTCTTAATCATCGTTAGAATTTATTGTTCTTTGAATTTTTTAACAAGCATAAAAGAATAGACCCTAATATTGAACAGACACTAAACATGGAACTTAGAATTCTATTCAATGTTCAAAAAACTTAATATAACATAAAATTAGATGCATTGTGTCAAATAGACCAGTTGAACATGTTGTTGTCTTTTTTTTTCAATCAAACACTTTAAACTCATCTATCCGTTCTATGCTAAAGGCAAACAACAAAAGTCAATAGACAAATAACAAGAAAAAATAATGCTAAAATAACAAATGATTATTTTGACTCTTAAACTAATTCATTGTTGTCTATCATCATTCATAGACAGTAATAAGAAACAATAAATATAGGACTTCTTACCTAAGCATTGAATAAAGTTATCAGCTGTAATTGGACGCCATTCGGAATACATATTTGAAAGCCAATCTGCAAGATCTTCTTTCATAGCATATAAATATTCATCTGTAGTTGAATATGGTTGCAGAGATTTCATTTCAAGAAAACGGGATTGTGGATCAATTACTAATTGTTCGACAGCCGTAGCCATCCTTTGAATGTACTTTACTAAAAAAAAAAAGAGAGAAAGAGTTATGAACAAAAAATTTACCTTATTCAATGGTTCAATTATTTACTTACAACCCATAGACTTTCTTTTTCTGACTCTATAACTTCCCCATAATTATGATTAGTTGAAATGAGCAACTGTACTTCTCTTTTTTTTTGTTCTCGTTCAATTCTGAGGCTTCATTGCTGGTGAGAATGTATAAATGAATGGCTTTATTTTTTTTTTATAGAGCACATTAGACTCTTTCGGCCATTGTCTTTCGTTCTCGCTTCTCTCTCTTACTCTACACTTTGTTCAATCTCGTCCTTTTTTCTCTTTCCCTTCGATTCAAAATTTATTTCAGCTTCTTTTATATGAATCATTAGCATCGCTCACATTCGACGGTCTGATCACATTAAAATATAGGGTAGATTAGGATATTTATCTTTTTCCATCTCTAGTCATTTGATGGACAGGAGGCGTCTGAATAACTAGGTTCATTTGCGTGAATGTGTGTAATTTAAACCTGTAGGACAAATTAGTATGAACAAAGAAGGAAGACAGATATATATACAATGGTGTAGTACATCACACCGTACACTATATAATTACAATGTACTCAAATGAAAGACTGATGTGATGTAACAAAAAGTATATATTGATAGAAAATTAAAGAACAAAAGTGGACACCCATACCATCACACCTCCACTCTCACACATTCTATTCAAATCGATAATAGTTTCGATGTATGCATCATTTAAATTGATGTCTCAATACATACGATAGTCTCGTTGTTTATTCACTTTCGTTCTCCAACAATATTCAGCAATTATTGCCATAAAACTGATCATTGTTATAAAGTAAAATAGGTATAACACTTTAACGTCGAATCAATATTAATGCTGGTCAGCATACAAATGTACGATTACACCCCAACGATGCTCTTTTCTCTCTTCTCCTGATATAAATCATAAACCTTTTTTTCCTATCTCAACATACACAAATAGATGAAGATCAAACAAGGCAAAAAAAAGAAGAAGAAATGCCAAAATAAATTGGACACATATGTTCAGCCTGTGCATAGACCAAACAAAAAGACGAAGAATATTTATCTAAGAGATGCCATAGATGATTTAATTCAGAGATTTGTTTTCTATGTCACAATTATCAACTGCTTAATTGGAATTTCCAAATAGTGCATTAACGAAGGCACATATTCCACTGTCGGACGCCTTTTTGGAAAAATCCAAAACAAATTTTTTCGAGCTCAACTTATATTTGTGAATACGTTTGATAGTTTTAAAAGTTTCGATGAAAATGCATATGTCTACCTCGAGATATTTAAATTCTAAGTAAATTTGATTGTTGTATTATTAGATGTTCATTATTTCGAGAAAGACATCTTGATTTTTGTTGAAACTTCTAGAACTATCTAAATGACTATCAAACGTACCTACAGACAGGATTCCAGCTAAAAGCATTTTATTTTGAATTTGTCGAAAATGGCTTGCACGCAGTAAATAGTTCATTAAACTTACCATTAATCTTCAACAGTACGCCATGAGTACGGAGAAGAATAGCGTCCGACATTTGAATATATTCCCTTGTAAATGACTAGTATTTAATTTATCATTTATTAATTTATTCCTTTCTTTTTATATAAATTAATCATTGAAAGTTCGAAAGAGTCATAATCATCAAAATATGTTTATGTACATTTGTTCATTTGTCCCTTGTTTTGATTAATGTCAAAACGATTACAATTATTCTCAATCGTACGTCTATATTTTTGTTACGTATATCAAGGACTTGATTGACTTTAGCGTTAGATGGACGATCATATCTATAGATAGTTTGTTCATTCATCTATTTACTATTAATTTCTTATTCATTCATGTCATACTTAATAATCAGAGTGTCTATATACTGTGTCTACATCAAACTTTTATATTATTCTTTATTTCTTTGCGTCTATAAAATCAAATAAAATAAAACATTATTATATTACCTGGTATATTAACGTACAGAAAACTAAAAAGGCAACAACGATAAATGTTTTTATATCAGTTATATTGCGTCAACTATCTATTTAATGCACGTTTTCTTTTTCTTTTTATCTCTACTTTTGTTATTCTTACCTGAAATATTTTTTTGCTTGATAAGACAAATAATTATTCACCGAAGTTAATGATTATTGAATATGTATAGACGAAAAACAAAATAAATAATCTAAAATATTCCTACTAGCGTTGATGTGGCTTCACATTTTTTTTTCTATTTAACTGACTTGACAAAAACATATAATACTAACGATAATGACAGGATATTCGAGAGAATAGACATGTGTACGCAATATTTGCTTGTCGGTAAGAAAAAGAAAAGCGAAATACGTAGAACAGGCATCCTCACATATTGAAAAAAAAAGCTATTTTATGATGTAACCCACCTGCTTAGTTTGTAATGCACAATAGTCGTGTCTGATGGCACCAACAAAATCAAGGACAATATAAACGATATATCGTTTAATGTTTCGCTTATTTTTAGATCGATAAAAGGAATAAATGAAGGTTGTTTGTCTGTAAAGAAACTTGATGCATATAATATAATCGATTTTCTTTTCATCCTATTCCGAAAATGTTCATTGTTGAATCGTGATTAGTTCGATCAAAGGTTAATGCGTCTGGATTAGTATATAGCCAACAGTAACCAGTCCGATTAATATTCTGACACTTGCTTGTTTTATATTTTCTTGCTTTGATTGTATCTGTTATATTTTTTCTACACTGTCTTGTTAAGTGTTTGTTCATATCGATAAATATGTGACCTTCTTGTCTGAAGAACACATGACGTACACTAAATACAATACATAATGTAAAACAATAGTTTATTCTGGCTTATAATATTCATATTAGAAAGACGTTTGCCTTGTACATGAAGGTTATTTTTTCTCAATGGTTTTCGTTGACATAACGTAAAGCAATTGACAAATAAAAATAATCAAGTCAAATGAAGCCCATTCCACTAACATACAAATGCATTTTTTCACGAGAGGATCAAAAAAATATAAATATATACAAAACGTGCATAATGAATATTTAATTTTATTATCGATCTAATCTTTTTATTAAATAAAGAAGAGACTCGATGTAATATTTATAAATGTACAAGACATATGTTAATTGATCTCATATTAATACTTGACTTATTTTTATCGATTTTTAACTTTCTAATTATAAGTTTATCGATTTATCGTTAATTTTGTGAAAAATATTTTATTTAAAAAGTTCTATAGGGATCATTTTTTTTTCGTTTAAAAATAATTAATGAGAAATAAAAGTAAAACCATTGATAAGATTTTAATCAGTTTGGCTTATGTCATTTTCTATTACGCGAACGAAAAAAAATATTATGGAGTATGATAAATAATTGATTGGCAATGACGATACAGGTGCTTATGCAAGGACTTTCATGTCACACAATGTATGACCCAAAATAAAATAGTATAGTCAATACAAGTAGTCAATTATATTCAATATTTGATTATTATTATAAAAGAAAACCGATTTTTCGTACATTTTGTAATAGAATTCATTTGATTAAAAAAAAAACTTTCGTAAATAACAAATAGAATGTATGGATGACGATCATTTATTTGTACTTTCTCTCTTAAAATATCGTGACACGTACCTGATAAAAAACAACTCTCTTATGTTTTATATTTTAATCCTATATGAGTTGTATTAGATTTTGTTTTAAACATTATGTCTCAAGTGTTGAACTTATCAATTTCGTTTGAGTAAAATGTAATGTTATGTTTTACAATAACTAATCTAAGAGATTAGTCTTATTTTGTTTTTAAAAAATGAACTAAACATAGACATTTTACATGTACAGATCTAATAGAGATTAAGTATATATATTTCAATAGTGAATTGAATCTGTATACAATTTATGCAAGGAATTCTCGTCATGTTGATTTTGTGAACAATATACTATAATAATATTTAAATGTACCATTACCGGTTAAAATCATTTCTATCATGAACTATTTTAAGCAATGTGTAATTAAAATAAACATCTATGGATTCAACTAGTACTTCTAGGTAAATCATTCCTTCAATGAAACCACTTCCATATATTTATACAATCGTCTATTTTGAAAAAAAAATCAAAGGTCTTTATGTTAATGCACGCAAAAAAAATAATTTTTTTAGACTAATGCATGAAGTATAATGACGACAGCAAGAAGTGAAAGAAAAAAAACGAAAACGAAATAAAACAAATATATATATATGTATAGACTACATTTTTCATAAAAATGACAACATATGGAAAACCAGATGAACTCATAACATTGTATTTAAACAGTTGCTGCTTCACTTATATGAATACCAGCTACTTGTGGTGTATAGATTTGTATATTAGCTTGTCGCTGTCCGGTTATACGATGCCATGGATGCGACTAAAATTTTTGAAAAGCTTTTATTTGAATAATAAATATATACTTTGGTTACATACCACATGAGATGGTTGAGATTTTTCGCGAAGTTGTTGTCGATAAGCTAAAATAAAACAAAAAACTTGTTAGTGTAATTCTTGTAAGATTAAAATGTGAAACACAGTGCAGCTGCTGTTACTAATCACGGGAAAATTGCTTATTCAATTTATTTTCGAACACATTCCTTCACACTATCCATTTTCTAAATCCTCCTAAAATGCAATGAGGAAATAGTTGATGCAAGAAAACAAGACAGTATTGATATTCAATCCGTGATCAACTATCAACAATGTCCGCTGCCGTCTGTCACTTGAGGAAAGAACATCATGACTCGGGTCTCTGCTTTTTCCTCCTAGAGGAGAGCACAGTGTACATTTTTCGCATGGCAGGTGGACATGTGCCTTTCTTGCTTAGAAATGATTGAATACGACGCAAAATAGCATTTTTGGGAGAAAAAAGTTTTCCGACGAAAAATGCTGTATTTAATGCGTCGGTTCCGAATATACTATTTTTGTCGATTGGCCATTTTCCTAAAGCTAGAAAAACTCAAAAACCCAAGTTTTTAGGAAATCCCTAGCGCAGTCCAGAAATATTTGTGTTAACATTGACAAGAGACTGTAGCTACGAGAACATTCTGACAAAATTTGGAATTCTTTCAAAGATTGAATGTGAATGGGTTGCTCATGTTATGACACTAGCCATTTGAATGACATCATAGAAAAAAGTATTATTTCTTTTTGCAGAATTTACACGTTCAAGTTAAAAAATATTGCT
Source organism: Rotaria sp. Silwood1 (assembly GCA_905250075.1). Taxonomy (NCBI): domain Eukaryota; kingdom Metazoa; phylum Rotifera; class Eurotatoria; order Philodinida; family Philodinidae; genus Rotaria; species Rotaria sp. Silwood1. The sequence continues at coordinate 325,184 of CAJNOP010000033.1, forward strand.
TACTGCTTTGTAGAATTCAACTTGGAGATTCAGAAGATGTACTTCATTAGTCTGTCGGATAATTTAGTTTTGTCAAATATGATTTTTCCTGGTGACATCTCAATTTTGAAGCTAATTTTTGGGCAATCAGTTTTTTCTATTTCTTGGAGAGTTGTAACTAAGTTATTTATACCATTAGATAGACCATATTTCAAAATGAAATTCTCTATATTTGAATCATAAAAAAGCACGATTTTGACTTCTAGCCAAATATCTGACTGTATGCATACTATGGGTAGAAAAAGTGTTACTACAATGTCTGTCAAGATCTGTAATGTTTCCATGTTTGTCTGTTACGGTCTGTGACGGAGAATAAAGTTTATTAATGATGACTGTCATGCTCATGACAAGTCGTCCCGTAACATGTCTGTTACAATCTACCGATCATGTTTATTATGGTTTGTGATGTGTTCTTGGGAGTGTGTGTCATGATATCGAGAAGGATCGGAAAGGCTGGTCATAACTTTCTTCTCTATATACTCCACAACTGTTTCTAGATTGTGTTTCACAATAATAAATAATTGTTTTCAAAGAATTACCATCTTGATCATCACTGTCATATGGCACACGATTATGATTATGAGAAAAAGCTGTATCAGCTGATGACATACTATCCTATAAATTAAATGCATATATATATTTTTTTTTTCTTATCATTTTGATAAATATTTTTACCAATCCTTCATCAGATTCATCTCCAAAATATGTATGTATTGAACGTGGAGGATAATGATGCATTGTTGAACGTTGTTCTGATATTGGTATATCACCACTACTATCTAAACTTTCATCACTTCGAACAGTTATATGTCTAGATATTGAAAAAAAGGAAATATTGATTAGAATTATGATTCAAGAAAAATTTTCTTACCGATTAATCACATCATTGTCATGTGTTAATTCTTGACTAAAACGAAAAATTAGAAATAATTCAAATTATTTTTATTCAAGTTATAAAAATAAATTTATTTATTATACTCAGGTAATGACATAGTTATCGATGAACGTTGATGATTATCATTAGTATCTGATTTTCCTAATCGTAATAATTTCTTTCCATTTTTTCGTCGTTCCTTGAAAAGAAAGAAAAATATTTTTATTTTTTTTTGCAATATAATTCGTTTGTTTTTTTTCTTAATTAAATACTTTATCACTCATTGATTGTTGTTCAGATTTACTAGATTGTTGAGGACCATCGGGTATACTATTACTTCGTGTAAACATTTTTTTCATATTTGAAAAATAGCGTTTTTTAGTTGAATTTGATAATAAAGATAAACGACGATGACTAGCACGTTTTTGTTCATCACATAATAAATCATAAGATTTTTCAGTTAAATTTTCACATAAAGTTTTTAAATATGAACAACGTGTACGTTCTTGTAATAATGAAAATGTTCGACAACGATATGCAGCATATTCAGCATTAATTAATTTTGATAATATAAATGGTTTTAATTGTTCAGCACTACGAACATAGACAACATTTCGTTGAAGTATTGGAGGAAACACTTCAATATCATCACGTGTGACGAGTACCATCTATAAAAAAATGTTTAGTTACTATAAACCTTTGATAAAATTAAAAATTATATTATTTTATCAAAATCTCTTGTCGTTCAATCGTACAATATGTTTTTCATGTATCTAATTACTTCTAGATTACTATCGTTTAAGAAATACCATGTACTCCGTTTTCAGAATGCAAATAGTTATAGCGACTTGTAGTTTTAATTATCTGGAAGAGCAAATGCATGTATTATCAACGGTATATCTAACGTTTGAATCAATTTTCTGCTGAAGTGAAATATTAACAGTACGGGTATTTTATCAAGACTTTTAAACACATTTGAAGCTACAGATATCAAATACTTTTATAAATTGATTTATTAAATTTTATTTAAGGTTACGAAGCATACAAGAAGTTCTAATTTCTGCATATCATTATAGAAATTAAATAATATTGCTACAAAGATTCAGATTGAATGCTGATGATGTATATGGAAAATTCATTTTTCAAACATCCAATTGAAGGAATACAAGTGTTCGATTAGCCTTCGACTAGTAAATTCATCATATTATGAAAAAGTATATAATATGTGAGCATGGTTACCGTTAAACGTGTCAGAATAAGGTGTGTGCAGGTAAAGACAAGGTCATGGCCTACATTTATACTCTCATTCACACCATGCCTTTATATTAATTTCATCGATATTTTTCACTTGAATAAGTGTGCACTACTTAACGTTTTATTTTAAATGTATTTTGTAACTTGAAAAAAAAAATTAAAAACAACTGTAGTGGCGAACAAAAGTTTCGAACAGTTGTTCTTCTAGATTTTCTTCTCGATGATAATAGCTAGTGAAAATTCTCTATTAGGATTCGTAGGTGCAAAGATGCCAACAAAAGTTGCGCGGATGAAGAGCTTTCGAAAAACCAAGATTCATAAAATAAGATTTCTAGCATTCATTCAAAGTTTTTTGGAAAAGATTTGATTCGTTAGAGCACAATTAAATGTCTCGGATCTCTTCATGACCTTTTTTGTATCAAGCTGCATGCTATAAATAAAAGACCTAAGAAGGATTTTTGTTATTTTTATGGAAATTTTCAACGTTTTTGCCACTTTTAGCGCTTTGAGACCTCTTGTCACTTGAATGCAGTTTGATGACATCTTATTTTGCTCTATCATAATAAAATATTTTCTAATACAAAGTATTGAATTAAATTTTTCTCATAATTATTTTATTTTATTTTCTTGGAAATGAGTGCTTATCATTTCATGGAAAGTGTTCCGTTTCGATGCTTTAGATAGAAGGCTTTTAAATTTATAGGTTGAGACACATCTCAGACGATTACTTCAATGTTTCACAAACAAAATCACGCATCAATTCAATGAAACTCATTAGATGCTCACTACAGACTTTAATCATATAGGACATTTTATATAGCTCAAATTCACATTCGAGAAATAGAACTTTCGATGATTTGTTTGCTTTAGTTATTAAAAAGAAAAGTTGATTATCTTACTTTATAACATGTTCTTGAAAGTACTTGAACAGGTTGTACAACAAGAAAAGCATGTAAAAAATTTGATTTAATCATACTTGGATGGAATGGTGTATTTTCTTCTTGAAAAACAATTGCAACAATATCATTTCCAATATGACGTTTACGTTGAATTTGTGATGTATCTGTATGTGTAAATGGTAATAATGTACTAACATGAAACATAATTTCTTTATGATCATATAATTCATAATAAGATATTGGACAATCTGTTTGTTCACTTACATCAAGACCAGCTCGATAACTAAATCATATAAAGAAAGAGAGAAAAATTTATTATTAATTAAATAGAATTTATTATACCCTTTAAAATTTTTTAATGAAACTCTTGTTGCAATTATATCCAAAAATTCATCTAATGATCGTCCATGACGTTCATTATTAAAAAATTCTTCTTCTGTTGTCTAAAAGAAAATATTTTCATAATTCTTTTTTGTTTTTTTTTCTGTTTTTATTAAACAATAAAAATTTACTTGTCCACGTCTTTGATAAATGACACCAAATTTAAATTTATGTGTTTCTAATTTTTCATCATATGTTTTTATAAATTGTTGTGCCTGAAAAACCAAAATAAAAATAAGAAATTAAACGTATGGTTAACATGATGTACTTTCTGTTGATTACTTGGAGGGCGAGAGATTATGGGGACAAGTCTAGATCTTTTTTACACCCACACCACCTCATCTTTCTATTCATTAATGGAAAGTAAATACTCACATAAAACACGCTAATTGGAATTTATTGTTTTATATAATCAACTGACAGCAAATTATGTACACGCAAACATCAATAAAAGGTGGGCCGCATTGTAAATGTAATTCTTCAATCGTCTACTATTCATATAAAATATTCACCATTACAAGGAACCTATTTTTCTTAATTTCGAAAATTATCAACATACTAAGGCACACTGTATATCCCTATAGGAGAACCAAAATACAAAGGAAATACTTTAAATGACAGTTTCATGTCGAAATTCAGGACATAATAAATAAAATAAAAAAGAAAAGAAATCGATTTTTTTCTGAAGGTAGTCTGGTGCAGAACGAAATCCAGCATTTTATTCAGTGTCCAAATAAGAACTCTGCAGCTGAACTTTAACTCAAAAGAACAACTTCAGTAATTAAAAAGTCACATCAAAGAATATATTGAACTTTTCATTAAAGCTTCAATATTTAAAAGTGGATCAACCAAACACAAGACAAAATTCTTTGCTTTCAAAATCCTCTATACGTTTGTAAAGTACGAAGAACAATGCATCGTAGTAGCCAAATACTGAGTATATAAATATTTAGATTGCCGTAGCAAAGATAAAATGTTCTTTTTGCAAGTGAAACGCTCAAATTGGTCAAGCTCGAGATTCACTATCTTTCAGCACATAAAATGACTATTTTATACAAATTAAGTGTATTTATGTTCAGGCCAATTCATTATGACCCATCCTGTTATTTAAACCTATTGTAAAAAAAGTGTTTTTCTTTTCTAATTACTTTTAGATTTGTACAATTTTCAAAATGATCAACTTGCAAATCTGGATAAAGTTGTCTTGCTAAATAAACATAATCAGTTGAATATGATTCATTTTCAATCATATCTAAACATTTTGAACTTTCTTTTGTACGAACAATTATTGTTAAACGATTATTATGTGGTTTAATTGACATAATAATTGGATTAGAATTATCATCAATTGCAAATAAATTATAATGATACTAAATAATAATAAATAATTATGTAACAAGAAAACAAATTTTTTTTGTTTTTACTTGATCATAAAAATGATTTGAATAAATTGAAGCAACATTGTCGGATATAATTCGACATTCAACTGGAGCTATTTTTGTTTGAATTATCCATTGTGATGGTTCATCATATCCACCTTCAATACGATAAGAATCTTTGTAATTTAACATTTCATTAGATGGAAAACGATAGACCATAGAAAATATACTACTGGGTGATGATGTCAACATCTAATGAATATATAGAAAGAAAGAAAAACAATATATATATATATATTGATTAAAATCTCTGGAGATTTTCAGGGTATAAGTGTTGTTTTCTTCTTTTCTCTCAAATAAAACTAAGGTGACAAATGAATACAAGTAACTAGAAAAATTAAACAAATGTACCTGTTTAATATGATATTGAATTGCTTGTGCAACTTTCTCATTATTTCTACATGGCGAATCATTTGTTTCGTATTCACCAACGGAATATGAAGAACGTGTTGATAATCTTGGATCCATTGCTTCCTATAAGACAAAAAAAGAATACATCATATTTTAGTTAATACACAGATGAATTAGAGAAATTCATCTTTGTTATTAGAATATAATCTAGATTAAATTTTAACTCTCGAACGCTTTTTTTTCAGATCCAACTGGATCTACAAAACATTCTTTGTATTATAAATTGAAAATAATGTTCGAGATTTAACATATAATTGAAATACTCCAAAAGAATAAAGTCTTCATATCTATCGAAATTTTTTTTTTGATTTTATTCCGTACTGTTGTTTTCGACTATCTATAAGTGTGTTTCTCCTAAAGTCGAAATTTGACGAAAATTAGTTTTAAATATTGAATATATCATTTGATGGAAATTTTTCTGTTCATTTCACATATGAGATTTGCTTCACTCGATGTTGATGTTTTGATGATCAAAGTCTTCGAACACCCGTATTTACGAAATTCTTTTTTTCTATCATATCGAAACAGTCCATATTCTGAGCAAGCAAATATAGAGATGTCCTTAGTAAGGGGGAACCGCTCCTTCTAATCTTGAGAATTTCCGTTGTCTTTCAGTTATGTTCTAGCGTTGTATTTGTTTTTTTTTGCTCAGCAATTCTCAAAAAAGCGCTCGACTACTTCAATCCTAATGACATCCTTAAACAAGCAATATTCTTCAAAGAACAAGCATAATTTCTTTTTTCCTAACTTCACAAACGAAGAAAATCAAAACAGGCAATTCTGATAACTGTTGAGATTTGATACTTTTAGTATATCTCAATTTTTATTGACTTATTTCATTTTCTTTTGACCGTAATTTCCACTAAATATATATATGATAAAAATTACACTTTTTTCAGAGGTAATGTGACGAGCTCAATTCAACCATGACAAAAAAAAAGTTTGCTCAAACGTCTGCATGTTACTAATGAAAAGTATCTATATGATTAAATGACAAGAAAAATGCATATATATTTATATAAAAAGTAAATATTTTCATTTCGAATGAATGTAAATTAGAAATTTGATCAATGACTATCAACTTATTTATTTTAATATATGTTGATTGTTAACATCAACCTATAGCAAATGTCGTACAATAAATACTTAACCTTTCCATCGATCAACATATGGTACTCTTACATATTTAAGTGATCTAATAGTTACAAAATCATTATTTTACAACATACTTTTTCAGATATATTCGAAACAAAATGCAGCATATTGATTTAAGATATATATAAATAAAAACAGAACTTCTTTTCTTTTTTTGCACTGAAAGCGTAACTTAATCAATGAAAAAAGAGCACAACTTTTGATGTTTTTTTTTTCTATTTTCTCATTTACTGATGTGCACGTCTGAGACAACTACTTATAAATAATTAAAAAGAAAAAAAAAACCGGAAATACATTGAATAGATAACCATCAAAAGACTTTAGTCACGGTCATGACTTTCAAAAAGAAAAGAAGAAAATTACCCGTAACTATGAAACAAGATGGTCACATTGATATTTAATCAATTTAAAATCGAAAACCTTTAATGAAAGAATCATAGCATATATCAATCTTACCTTTCTATTTGATAGCGAAACTTGACTATCAATCATACAAGTATTCACAAGAGCATTTATCGACGAAGATCGTAATGATTTATCAAAATTATTTCGTTGTCGATTCATTTGTTGTGATGTTGGATAACCAATATCAGGTGATGATAATAAAAAATTATTTCTTTGTAATTCAAATGAATAACTTCTTGCCAGTTGTTGTTCTTGACTATGTTCGTTTTGGCTTCCTATATACCTATAGATAAACAGGCATTAGAAAAAAAAAAGAAACATCAAGAGTATGATACGATTATATGTTTAAGAGAAAGGGGGAAAAAAAAGACGGAGAGAAAAAGATGCCAGTTGATGCGAAGGATGATATGTAAATCTTTGAAAATATTGACATAATCGATATATGATAAAAAAAAATCCTAAATCAATCTCACATTCTCCTTCAATTAAGATAAGGATTGATTGTGAACAGATGTGAAGAATTTAAACATACTTTGAATAGGATGGCATATTGAGTGACATGTTGGAACTAAAAATAAATTTACAAGAAAACGAATTCTAATGAATGTATCAACGAAGAAAAAAAACTCAATTAATTTACATTGTCGCAATACCATAAGATCTTTGTTCTTGACGATGATGATGATTATCATCATCACCTCCATATGATGAAAAATAACGATCATAACTTTGAAAAAAAAAGAAGTTTTGTTTTTTTTAATGAACATTTAACATACTTTTGTTTATTATAATTCGATGGATTGTTTATACTTAATATTGATTGAGATCTTTCAAGATATGGACGATCATTTATTGAACTAAGACGAGCAACTTTTGATGTTATTGATGATTCTGGTAGACCATTAATTGATTTGGCAGCTGGTGTGGATGGTAATTCATGTTCATCATCATCATTCCATCCATTAAATATATCATAAATTTTTGTACACCAAGTCATTTACCAAAAAAATAAAAAGAAATACTAGAAATGAGAAAAAATAAAAAGACATTCAATTATACAGAGTTGTATTCAGGACAAGGTCAATTCTTTTTTTTCTTTCTGTTGATTAAAAAAGAAAGAAAATTGACAAAATGTCTATCGAAACTGAAGGACATTGTACATACGTTATCGATGTGGATGAATGATCAATTTTCTTCTCTTTTTTTCTTCATCGAAGAGGGAAATTCAAGTTAAACTGCTGATGTTGTTTGGACGAGAGTAAGCACGTACAGACAGATAGACAAGAAGAAAAAAAAAATCGTATTAACTTTCTCGTTCGTTTCGTTCGGTCATTAGACTAGTGCACGAGTGTAGGCGCAAACACATACAATCCTCTCCATTCTCTTGTTCCCTGTACAAAACATAACAACATTCCTTTTTTTTTTCTCCATGATATTTACCCGACTATGTATGCATATGTATTTGTGTTCAATACAAACACATTTTACGTGTATAGATAGATATTAAATGAATGGTATACAAGTTGAAAAGATCAAATTGACAATAGAATGAGAGAGAGAGAGAGATGGAGAGAAAAAGAAGGTCATCGAACACTTCGATTGAAATGAAATTAAAAATTGGCAAGGTTTTAATCAAGAAAAAAGAAGAAAAAAATAGTGATTGATTTTCATTTAATACATATCATGTGAAGATTGTTATTATTTCAACTACTATAATTTACATGAACATTCGTAACCTTTCGAAAATTTGAGGAAGAAATTTTGTATTCATCTTTTTTCTATTTATATTTGATCCGATTTTTTTAAGTTTGCAGGACATAATAAACATACGATATTATATTCACGTAAGACTGAACGTTGTTCAAATGGAAATTCAATCTCAAAATTCAAGCACTTATACCTACCATACAATATGCATATGCATGAATAACGTTGTATACATGTATCAAGTGGCTCATGTAAAAAGAAAAACGAACGTTTGCATTAGTAATTTCTTACTATTAATCATAAAATATTGTACGAAAAAAAAAGGAATCATACTTGAATGTTTTATACTTGATCTAGTTAGTTCAATAGAAGCAATTGTTCTCTTTTGTCTTTGTCGGTATTAAAGTGTTGATGAATGATGATGACTGACAATCCTCGTGAGCATACCTACATAGTTGAACTTCATTCGGTTTTCTTTTTTTTTGTTGTTTAGAAGATTACACAACAATGCTCATTCAACATACCAAGAGAGTATAACAATGAGTAACAAAATAATAAATAAATGTTGACCTATGTATCATATCAATTGATTTCTCAATGGAACAAAAAGAAAACACTGTCGCAAGAGAAAATATGAAAAATTAGATTGAACTAAATTATAGAAGATTAAACAAAAACTTATAAACACATACTATTTTTGTGATATAAAACAAGATGTTTTCTTCGAAGTACCTAATCTTTAATCTACGTACATTTATTGTAAAAAAATTGAACGATCGATCATTGACAAAAAGAATATTGATTTAGTACGTTGTTGTCGATAGTGAAGTATGATCAATATGTCTTTTCTTTTGAGTTTTTTTTCCTTCTCACCTAAGTTTTGTTGATAGACAGATAGACAGACAGACAGTTGATTGTGCGCGATAATTAGCCTGTCGAACATGATCACTTCTTCCTATCTTTACGATGAATAATAACAAAAAATATGACATCGTTCGACGGGACACAATTTGTTTTATAATGCATATATTCGAACAAAGAAAAAGTAATGAGCACGAAAACAAAAGAACTGACTGAAATTATTTTTAATAATAAATGAAAACTTACTAATGTCAAGAACGACAAGTGATCACTCTTTCTTTTTCAGAAATTGTATTTTTTGAGGGTAATCATACGCATAAAAAGAGCTGACTTTTTTTGCGTATTAGAATTATGATGCTTAGAGTATCGAAAAGAAATTAGTCTAATTGGGGATCAATAGCATATATGTAGATATTTATTCTGTTTTTAAGCATCCACCAAAAAAATGACAACAAAAAAAAACAACAACAAATAACGAATGCATAACTAACTTTCTTAAACATGAACGAAAAAAAAAACCACGTAAAATACATCATATTCACTACTCTTTCTTTTTTTTTTCTTTTTATCCATTATCCAAATAATAAATAAATTCTCTCTCTATGTGTGCTTATCAGAAATTTAAATAAATATGCGAGAACTAAAGAATAAAATAAATGATTATGCGAAACAGAGAAAAAAAAACAAAACAGACAATGACAACAATAATAGAATAAAATTTTTTTTTTCCATTGATTTGTTTTCTTAAACACGTTGAATTTCAAATAATTTAACGTCCGTATCATACCAAATAGGTGGATCAACATTCCTAAAAGATAAACAAAAAAAAAAACGTAATTCTCATATATTGATATCTTCATTTTATTTTTTTACCTGAGATAAATAACACCCCACATATATGTACGAAACCACATAACTGTACCAGAATTTGGTTGATATTTTCGAATTAATATTGGATGAGGCACTGGTAATAAACCAACAAGTGTTCCATGTTGTAAAAATTTAATTATTTCACTTTCATCAGTTAAACCACGATCCATACAAATTTTTTCAACTTGTGGTACAAGAACTTGAAGAAGACGCATTATTGTTTGTAGTGGTAATTTGCCTTTCCATGATTGTACCCATTCAGATGTTGGTGACCAAAGACTATTATCTGTTTGTTGAAAATGATTTGAAGATACCGTAGTTGGTGGTGAAGGCGAAGCACGCTAAATAAACGAATGATTAATGAAAATTTAATTGTTATATTTAGAAGATATAGACTTGACTCGATGATGGAGATGTTTCATTATTGGTACCAGAACGTTGATGTTGATTACTGTCCATATTAGGTGAAGCGGCTAATGTACGTTCAGTCATTTTGTGAATAGCTATGAGACATAAAAACATTATATAATATAGAATGTTCTAGTCGATATTAGAGTGATATTGAGATATTTCTCGTTTTTAATTTGAAAAACATTAAGGATTTCTTATCTATGATAAAAAACTGATATCTGATTAATGAAATACGATTCAAACATGACAAAAATAAACGATTCATATATCATTTGTAATTTTCATTTTGAAAAAAAATACCTCCGAGATAGAGATTTGATTGATTAATTTATCGTATTAAATAAAATTTTTATTTACATGGTGTTTCAGCAAGTGTTGTCGTCATAGCACTGGATATAACTCCAGTTGAACTCATATTTGATTGTGGTGAAATTTCTTTATTAAGTTGTGGTTCACCATCCGTCGTTGATTTTGAATTTGTTTGAAAAACAGTTTGTTTATTTGCAGATTGATCAATATTTTTTTTTGATGATGTTGATGGTACATTAGAATTTTTTGTACTTAATTTTGCTATTGTTTGAGTATCGGTAGCTAAATTACTTAAAGAAAAAAATACTTGTCTTTTACGTATTATTGTATAAACAAGATTTGCATTTCCTAGAATAGTTTAATAGAATACCAATTAAAAATACAAAAAGAAAATGTATTACCATCGAATTGATATTGAATAAGATTATTAAAAGCTTCGAGAAGAAAGAAAACTAGATGATGGTTATCTGGTGCAGCCAATAAAAACCATGGTGAACTGAATGCCTAAATACATGGAAGCCACATGTCACATATAACACTATATATGATCGAACTTCTTATCTATTCTTTCTTTCTATTAAAAATTTTATTATTAACAGAAATATGACTAAAAATTTTTTCTTTTTATTATAGTTCGAATTTTAATTAGTGTCTTTCAAAATGATCGGGTGCCTATTGTAGAGCATGGACGCGACTTTACAAAATATTTTTACTACCAAATTGCTATTCATATGAGTGAAACATCAGTTTGATAATGATTGAGATATATAGTGTACTTGAGAATAAGTCTCAGAGATAAAAAGCGACATTATTTTACACTGAAAGAATTCGTTTTTCAATTAAGATTCATATATTAATGGTGATAAAGTAACTGAATACAAGTGAAAATGTATTATTGTGATGGAAAAGCATACATATGTATATTCACAAGTATGAAGTTTGGTACCCACACTGTGTTCCATTTTAGCAAGAAGATATCGTAGGTAAAGTGGTAAAAGATCGAAAGAAAAATGTCAAAAAGCAGGACGCAGAAGAGCACATTGCAAAAATAAATAATGTCGAAAGTTGTCGATGTAGAAAAACAAAATGTCGAAACTGAAAATGTCGAAAATCAAGATGTCGAAACAATGACGGTGTGGGTATGGGTGTAGGTGAATGTGGGTGTTGGTGTAGGTCTGGCTGTGAATGTAGGATGTGGGGCATGGTTGTGGATATGGGTGTGAGGTGTGGGTGCAGGTGAGTGTGGGTGTTGGTGTGGAAGTCATCGAAAAGAAGACCCACACCCACACCCTAATCATTATTGTTAGAGCCTCTTAACGTAACAGTCAAATTCATAGAAAAAGAAATAATCTAATTAAGAGATAATTGTTTTTTCATCGTCAGCCGATAGGATATCTTTTCAACGGCATTTTTTTATATTTTTTTCGACATTCTTTCATTCGACAAAGTGATTTTCGACATTTTTTAATTCTGCAATGTGCTTTTCTGCGTCCTGCTTTTCGGCATTTTGTCTTTCGACATTTTGTCTTTCGACCTTTAACCACCTATTCCTATCGTATACTTAGCGAAACCGATCAGATTTTAGAAGCAGAAAAACGTCAAGTAAATTCTGAACCATTTGTTTTTTTTTGTGGAATTTCAGGTAATTTCTTTTTTTTTGTTGCTGTTTGTTGGAAAAACAAGTTAAAATTTTTTTCATATAAGATCACTCTTTGAAATGCGTACTATGACTATGAAAATATCTGTCGGGTGTCGGTTAGCTTCGATTTGGGCTCGTCCGATAGATAGCTGTGGGTTCACGTTTATGTGCAAACCGGAGCCAAGTTTTTTTCCACCAATATTTGGTATTCTTTGTGTAAATGAGCAGGTAAAGGATCAAGGTTTTAGCATTTTACTTGATCACATATCAGAGAAAACAGTTCACGCAGCTACTTCTTGTTGTTCATTTCCCCATCATCTGATAGCTAATAAATTAGAAGTTTTCCGCTTAGTGGAACAGAGCATTATATTAACAAAAAAAGGAAATTGAACAGTTAATTGATAAACAAAATTCTTAAAATGTGCAGTAACAGCAAAATCTTAAGTTGTATGGAATAGTTGTCGCCGTATTTATGTCAACAAGATCAAGTAAGAATATATTCTATGTAATCAATATAGGGAGTTGCAGATCCACGTTTTTGTCGACCTACATCCGAATCCACATCTCATACCCGTGTGATATCGGATTCAATTGAGAATGGTTGTACTCTTCCAGAACACTATTTTTAACATAAAAAAAAAAACATTAAAATAAATACCTCAAGCAAATGAAGTAATTTATTGCTTGAAACCATTGATAAAGTTTTAAGATAAGGTGAAATATTCACAATTATTGTTAATAAACAATCATATAATGGTTGTAAACGTTGATGTGCTGAAACAATTATTTTATGAAAGACCTAAAAGAAATATTTTTTTTGTTATTTTTCAAATAAAATAAAAATTCTTTTGCTTTTTTTTTTACAATTATCAATAAATCTGCATGAGTGCCTGTAAATACAGGTATATCCATTGGTACTCGTGTTACATAAGGTTTATTTAAGCGGACACCAAAATTTCTTTCCCCACTTAATAAAAGTAAAATAAATACACCAATATGCATTAAACCAATTTTTGCTAGAAAAATAAAGATTCTTTCAAATAATTGTTTATTTGTAGATATATATATATTTACATGTATCCGACCGTGCATCATTAAGAAAATAAAGTATAGGTACAAGTAAATCAAGTACTTCACTAGATTTTAAAACATAATATAAAAATTTCTAATTAATGAAAAAAAAAACATAAAAGATTACAAAACAAGTTAAACATATTTCTTTGAACCTTATTTCGATCACAAAATTTCCAAAATAAAATAAGTAATTCTTGATAAAAACCAATTTTTTTACATGAACCAGGTAAATATGTTTGGATAAGAGGATTATTTAATAAACGACAAAAACCTTTTAATAAAATATTAAAATCCTTAAAAAAAAAACAAATAAAGATCAAATTCATTTCATTAGTTTATTTTGTATTAATTATAAAATCTTACATCATCACGATGAATACGTGATAAATAATTAATAAATAAATTTGGACAGTCATCTCCTGGTAATGATGAAACTGTTTTACTTGTTGGTGATGAGGCTTGATCATTCGAAGAAAATGAACTATTATCTAACGTTATACATAATAATTGAGCAGCTACTTCGACTAGAGGTTCACGTGTGTCAGTAAATAGTAGATAATTATACGGTAAATAACCAACTGGATCATAGGAAAATACTATATTTATTAATGAAGTAAATAGAGGTAATGTTTGTCTAAAAAAAAACAAAAAAAGTAAAACAAAATGAAAGAATATTTTTCGATTATTTTTATTTACCGATTATGACCAGATGTAAAATAAGTTAACCATTTATTTGGATGAGAATGTAGTTCGACTAAAAAGTTATTTAAAAAAAAGTGTAATTTAGAAATTATCATATGAATGTACATTTAAAAAACTAATTAAAAAAAAATGACAATTGTTACTTGACAAAAAATAATTCGTCAAGGGTAATGATGCTTAACGAGTGCAAAGACTCGTTATAACATACTTCTCACAAAAGAACCTCTCCAGTTGTCTCGTTCAAATTTCAATGATTTTTTTACCAATAGATACTACATAGAAACTTGAAAGAATTTACTTTCCTATTGAGACTTTGAGAACACACGCACACCCTAACCTCTAAATATTGTTATGAAACTTAGCCTAATTAAGTTCTCTATAAGTACAAAGATTCAGATTCAAATTCGAATTTTTCGAAAACTTAGTATCTCTAGAAAAAAATTTGATAGCTTAGTCGTATCTCAATAGAAACGTAAATCCTTGTAAGGTTCTTATTATAACACTATGTAATATCTATAGGCAAACAACCATTGAAATTACAAGCAGACAGCTGAAGAGGTACCCTCGTAAGCTTATGTATATCGATAATAAGAATAAACCAACAAAAAAAAAAGAAGTCCTTGAAATGATTATTATTGCATTATCATTCAACATCTTTTATGACTTATTCTTGAAAGATTTTATCACAAAATTCTACTAAAGGGCAGTATGAAAGTTTCTAGACAAGTGAAAAAATTGTCTTACTGACAAAGGACTGGAACATTTTTATTTGAAAGTAGTGAAAGAATCTTTCAAAGTCATGAAAAATTGATTAGAATCATAAATAAACAGATTTTTGCCTACCACATTATCTTTTTTCCAAAATATTAATAGCTATTCAGTTCTATAATTTCTTAGACACATAGGTGACGAAAAGATGTGCTATCAAACTAAACTTTCACATTTATGCAAGTAAAGCTTTACATTTACATATAATGTCCTTCCATAAAAAAAACCGACGTTTTCCAAAAAAAAACGGTGATAGGAAAACAAGAGTTTTGGTACTCTTATCGGAAAAAGAAACGAAACTCGAATACTACGTTTTACCTTACAAACTTTTATATAAACAAAAACTTCAACATTTAGTTTCAAACTACAATAGTGAAAATGTGAACATGTATAAAAAAATTTTCCAAGTGTTTTCAAGATTCTCTCATTTCTTTCGTGCAAAAGAAGTTAGATAATTTCTTTAAGTTCATATATAAAAAAGCATAAAATTTTGTTCCTAAGTCCAAATATTTAATTCGTCTAGAAACTTTTACACTACTCGTTATTTATTTCAACGTGCAATAAAACGCATAAAAAATCGAGAACTCATTTTTCGGATGATTTCTCCCTTCAGATAAATTGAAAGATAAACGTGCGTCGAATAGTTCGAAAAAAAAAGAAGAAAACGTGACTTTTGATATTCGAAAACCTAGATCTTCCTTTTTGATGAATAATCATCGTAAAAAGACAAATTCATCCGTTAGCAACGTGAAAGAATGCCCTTTTAACCGAATGAAAAGTTTTGTTGAAGTTCGATGTTGCTGAAAACTTCACCATAGATAGAGTTCATGCCATACAATGTATTCTGAACTTTTCAATCTGTTCGTTATATTGTTACAGAAATATTCGCTAATAACTTTTTAATTAATTGCCAACTGAAAGTGCTGACATTTTCATACACATCGATTCTAAAGGATCTTATTGAGAAATATAACCCTTTTAAAGCATAAAAGTCTAGTGAAAGATCTTTTCGCTTGAAATGATTTATATATACAACAGCTATTGTTTTCTTTCGTAATTTCAAATTTAGATTTTCAGTTAAAGCATATGAATAATGCATCATAATAAATAACATATTTTATTGAACTGTAAAATTGAAATAATTAATTACCTGTTGGTGTCATATAGATTGTTTCTGAAAAACATGTTAGTAAAAGTTTTAGAAGTTCTGTTCGATTTCTATCATTGCTTGGTACATGAACAGGTGATTGAGAAAATCCAACACCAGCTTCCCATATATATTCACAACTATCGATAGTATGAATATCTTCTGGATTTTCCTAAAATATATGTGTTTAGTTTTGTTTTTTAACATTCAATGTAAACTTTCATACTGGTCCTTTTTTTTTCTTTGATGCAACTGTAAAATCCGGACAAAATAAAAGATCCTTGAAGAATAAAAATAAAATGGATTCAAACAGAACTAATTAAAAACAAATTCTTCTTACGGCTAATGTTTGAAGAAGTCGTTCGGCTAATGGTGGTTTACTAACATATTCCTATCAACAAAAAAAAGACAAGAAACATATTTTTCATTTAAAAACAAAAACACGTTTTTTTTTTCTACGAACTCCATTTGATGTTGTTTGTTGTTGACCTGTCGGAATGTCAGACCAAAAAAAGCCTCGCCATTCAGGTTCTTCAAATATATATGGTAATAAACGAGTTAATAATCGAACGCAATTAATAGCTATAAATAGAAAAAAAAAAATTTATTTCAACTTTTTTTTTTTGAATTCTTTATCAAATAATTTTTTTATCTAACCAGCTGTTTGATCTCGTTGGGTTTGGCATGATTGTTCTGCAGCTAATTGTAAACGATCAACAAGTTTATTACATAGAGTAGCTAAATTTGATGGTAATTCTTCACGTAATGCACGTATTTCAGCAGCTGGTACTAATGCAAATATATCTTGTACACTTGAAATTTTATCCGACCAAAATTGATCCCAAAATGATTCATCGTTTGGTTCAATTTGCTATAAAATAATAAATAATAAATATTTTTATTTGAAATATTTTTTTTTGACTTTTTTTTACTTGACTACGAGATGTTAATTGAACAACAGCTACACGAAAATCAACTTTTGAATCAGTATTTCCCATGATTATATGTCGGTCGGCTTTTTATCGTTGAAAAAAAAGAAAAAAAAAACAACTGAGAAGAAATGGGTAATAGCGACAGAAATATTATTGGTTTATTTTTTTGATCAATCAGAGAAAAAGTGTCAAACGTAATTAAGTTGTTTCTATCTGAAATATTACGTTGGTTCAGTCCCGTTTCGTCGACTAATTAAGATCAGTTAGAGAAATTTCCTGGTTGGTCAACAGAAACACTTTTTTTTTTCATTTTATCGACAACTTTTTTTCTCATTGATAGACTGTATTTTAATAATTAAACATTAGATCGACAAATTAAGGCGCAAGTAATAGAGAACATCAAGGATCACTATTTTCTTATTAACATTAACTCTAGAAATACAACTGATAGCAATATATTTGTTTATTATTAAATCATAAGATTGGACAAGAAGGAATGTAGCTGTTTGTTTATCTCTTAATCCATACTAACTAGATATATGTGAGATCGGAAGCACGGGAAAGAGAAATTGTTGAAACCTTACCAAGACTATGATTGGAATCAGGACCAATGAAGCTTGGCCTTGCACTTCACTGACAACCACATTCATGCTGCATATCCTCGAAATTGCTAAAAAACTGATGATTAATCGTAATATATTTAAACTATAATTGGAATAAATTGTGGTTTTATGATCGATAATTATCCTTCATCGTATCGATAATAGTAGTGATTTTGTTCATACAACTCCAATTTCCCTTGTTATAATGAGAAATTCTCCTTATTACTCTTTATGATAGTGAATACTTTTCTTCAAAAATTAACGGCTTACTTTATTCTATATGAATAAAACATTGAATAAAAGTTTTAGAAAAACCGTTATGTCATACAATTTCACATACTTAAATGAGAACATAGTCGAAAAAGAACACTTCTATATTCACATTGACTTTTTGAAATAGGTTTTTTTTCCTCTGAAGTTACTGCACGCATAATCATTTTTGTGTTAATAAATTAATTTTCTAAAACAGACGAAATAAGTACAACTCGTAATTAAAAAGCAGGACTAAACGGATGACGATAGAATAAATCATCTAAAACAGAATATCAAAATTAAAAAATGGCTGAATTTCAAAACATATCCGAAATTATCTTTACTCTCCGTGATATCATCGTAATGACATTCTTGTCAAAATGAAATTTTTCTTTTCGTTTCGAATTTCTATGATCATATTTCATTCGCAATCTATGATTACATCGGTTTTATTGCCGACTGTTGGAAAATCGCTTCTTATCGTATAATCACGATAGAGTTTGATTTTTCACGACATATGACGACACCCACAACCATATCAAGAATCATACCGACACCCTTATTCGTTTAAGTCATCACCTATAAAATACTATTAGTGATTCACTTCTATGATGTTCTATCACATGCTAACAAAAAAATATGGATATTCATTATGTGCTTAAGTATTTGAAAGTGAACTTGTTAACCCAATGCTTCATCGTTGGATTGTGGTCTGTCATAGAAAGGAAAAGTTGTCGACAAAACGAAATGATACCGTTATATGTGTGAAAAAACATAAAAAAATTATTATAGATGAGTTTCTTTTACCCGTTGTGCGTGGTTTATTGATATACGAAAAGGAATATTCTATTAGAAATGTAGTCTGAAAAAGTTTCGCAACTGTTTTACATATAATTAATAAAAAGATTAGACTTGTTTTTGAGGTGATCGATATTTTGTTGTTAGACTTATGTTGATTTGAGTTTCAATTTTTGAACATCTTTTGTAACTTAGATCAACTAATGTTTATGAGTCATTTGGATTTTTTTTCTATTAAAGAATAAATCTCAGAAATATTAGAAAAAAATCTGTTTACATAACGATGGATAAAAGAAAGATAAATAATATCTGTTTTTGGAATATTTATATGCTTATTTTTATGCAAATATTTCCGTGTCATCAAACACAATTATTCTATTGGGTTGGCAAGAAATTTTTGCGTCTTTTTTTATTATCTTAACACATTGCTGTAACTTTTTTATTTGATAAGCTATCGACCTGATTTAAGTGTCAATGGAAAGAATATTGTCTCGTGAGTAGTTATTTTATTCTTTTGGTTGGGTTTCATACTATTCCTATTACAATTTGTAATGTCATATGACCATGAGGTCACGTAGGTATGAGGTCACGTGACTACTACTTGTTCAGTGTTGGAGTACATTCTGGAACTTTCTATGGTTTCTATTCCTCTTTCGTGGATGGGTTCTTGCGTAATGTTCTGGAATGTTCTATTTTCAACACTATATATATAGGCTGTCCGCTGTTACTCGCTCATTCTTTTCTCAGTTATACAGTTAGATCGTTAGTTTCCATGTGTGAATAAACAAACTCCTCAACTCGTGATTTCTGTTTCACATCGGATTCGGCCGGAAGACGTGACACCATTTGCTTTGAATTATATGGATGCACAAAAGCTTCACATTCGACACTGTATTTGGTTGAATTCGACCGAGGACTCTCAGGAGCGGCAGCAGCAAAAGAAATCTGTGAGGTGTACGGCGACGGCTCCACGACCAAATCCACTTGTGATCGCTGGTATGCCAGATTTCGTTCCGGTGACAGGACCTTGGCGAACCAACCACGTGAGGGACGCCCTTCGATCGTCAATGACGACGTCTTGGAAAGCCTGCTTGAGACGAACTCCCGGCAGACCACACGTGAACTTGCGAAGCAGCTAGGCTGTTCACACACACCACAGTCGAAAATCATCTTCATTCGCTTGGCAAGATCCAAAAGTATGGAAGTTGGGTGCCACACGAACTGTCCGCCAATGACAAGGTCCAGCGAGTTTCAGCTTGCGTTTCGCTTCTCTCCCGTCACCAAAAAAGCTCTTTTCTTGAGCGAATTGTCACCAGAGATCAGAAGTGGGTCCTCTACATTAACATCGGCCGCAAGGAACAGTGGTTGAACCCGGGGCAGAAGCCGTTGCCGAATGTCAAAGCAGATCTTCATCCAAAGAAGGTTCTCTTGTGTATCTGGTAGAACCTGAAGGGGGTACTTTACTACGAGCTTCTCGACAACGCTACCATCACCGCCGAGGTCTACGCTCATCAATTACAGCGTGTCCAGGAAGCACTGCTTGAAAAACGTCCAACGCTGATCAATAGAAAGGGAGTGATTTTGCTTCACGACAACGCTCGGTCACACATTGCGAAGATAACGCGAGAAAAAATTCAGAAGTTGGGCTGGGAAGTCCTCCCTCATCCACCATTTTCCCCAGTCCTTGCGCCATCGGATTGCCATCTATTCCGCTCTCTTCGAAACCATCTAGCTGAGAAACGCTTTGAAGACTACGACACTCTCAATTCTGACCTCGCCGCTTTTTTTGACTCAAAAGAGCCATACTTTTATAAAAACGGGATCTACCAACTGCCGAAAAGATGGGCCACTGTTATTGATAATAACGGCGAATATATTCTTGATTGAGGTTGTTTTGTTCTGTTGAAAAATAAATTTTGTTGTTTAGTAAAAAAAAAAGAACAAGACGCAAAACTTTCTTGCCAACCCAATATTTTTGTTTTACACATATTGATTAATTTGTCATTCAGAGAAAACAAAAGCAAAGAGAAATTCCAATTAGATTTCAATAACTTTTATAGACTTAGAAAATAATACATCACAAATATTGAAACAATATACTTCCTGAAAGATGTAGATTATAGTTCCTGAAAAAGTAAGGATGTGCAGCAGAGTGTAATATCTCTAATAAATAAAATGTATTTGGTCAGTATTCACTTTGTTGGTATGAAGGATACTAAATTCGAGTAATCTTTTCATTTCGGCAATGTTACTATCAGCAATATTCTGAGATGATACTTGTAGTATATAATCTTCTCTATTTGCTATATATCTAAGAACCGAAATAAAAGAAATGATCGTCGAAAGGAACTCGACGCTCAATACATTCATGATACTCATTGTGATAGTTTCGCTTTTTCAATAATGTACGTTTCGGTGATTTTCATCTCCTGACATGAAGTTTATGATCAATTAGTCCTTATTAGTCAGCAAATGAGTGAAAGTTTTTGGAAGATTATAGTTCTTCTGCGAGACATTTTGCACATATACTCTCTAGTATTGTTCTAGTTTTTAAAGTTTTGCACGAGCTCTACTTGATTCATTCGTATCATATTTAGAGATTACAGGAGATTGAACAGTTATTAGATAAAATGTTTGTTTACCTTTGACTCATTAGAAAGTATTTTTGACAAGTCAAAATTATGAATTCGGATGTTTTTTTTGCATATAGTCTTATGAATTTTGTGTCGACCTCTATTCAAGAATACTGAAATAATCTTTGAAAAGTCAAAAAAAAATAGTTTGGACGAAAAATTTTTAATTTTATATCACTGTGATTCGAAACTAAATCATGGAATGTTTATCTATATATTGGCTTCTACAATAGAAGCTATTCGACAAAATGTACTATTTGAAGCTTCTTCTTTTTTGTTGTTCAACAAGACATCTCAATTTTCGTTTTTCCTTAATTACTCATGTTTGAAAAATCGATCACCATTTTATGTCTACAAAAAAGTTTGACTCCAACAAATTTTAGAATGTTAAAAAAATGACTTCTAGTGTAAAAAAATGAAAAATCTGTTGTCTCACTATTAAAAATAATAGCTCAGATCTTTCAAAAAAGTCCATCTCTACTCTTGAATCAAAATAGATACAAAATGTCTAAACTCATATTCAAATTTCGATTGCGACCTATATAGTTTTTAAAATGTACTCAAGCAGGTGAAAATGACCATACATGTTTACTGTAAATGTCAACAATTAAGTTCTATAAAAATAAATTTTTTAAGCTTTTCAAAAACATATTACATCACTCTCGAACAAAATTTTTAAACCTATATTTGAAAAGAACATTCTGACTCATAGTTTTTCACTTGTCGAAAATACTTTCTAGCGGATCAAAAGTAAACAAACATCGTGTCTAACAACTTTCTGATCATTCATTATATGACGTTATTATATATAAAAATATTATATACAGTTTAATGTCTTGATCTATTTAGAAATCAGATAATAAAATAAAAAATGACCTTATTATCTACTTCGTAACCTTTGTACATGTCAAACGTCATTGTTGTTAAGAGCGCCACCTATATAATAACAATTAAAACACATTGTATTTTATTTAAATACTTATAAAATGATATAATAAATCTATAGTTTAAATTAATAATAAAATGATTACTATAAAAATGTGAAAAAAGGTTAAATATTTTAGTTTGATTGGTTAATTCATAATAGTACTCTAGTTGTTATTATTATTATTGTTTGTTCGTTCTCGTTCTTTTTCTATCTCTCTCTATCTCTCATTCTAAATATTTTGTGACAGATGCCAGTAACTTTTATTTTTTATATTTCTAATTAAATTTAAAAGAAAATCTGATTGAATTTGTAGACAATATATAATTATCAATTTGGACAATCTCATAATCGATGATAAGTCCTTCGTCAACAACATTACCATCTAATAATCGATCACGTGTTAAACTCTATACATTAAATGAAGAACGTCAATGGGATGATCGTGGGACAGGTTTTGTAACATGTACAACACCTATTGCACCTAATACAAATCATGCACTTATTGTTAAATCAGAAGTAGATGGTTCAACATTACTGGATTCAAAAATTCTATTAAATACAAAATATCAAAAACAACAAGTTGTTTGAAAAAAAAACATGACTAAAGAAATTTATTTGAATTTTATTATCTTTTCGTTTTGTTTTGTTCTTTAGGAAACTTTAATCGTTTGGTCCGAAGGAGATAAACATGATTTAGCACTAAGCTTTCAAGAGAAAGCGGGTTGTGATGACATTTGGGAAAATATATGCGATGTAAGAGAGTAGAAATTTAAATATGGAGAAAAATTTTTAAAGATGATTAGATAGAATTCAATAAGAAAGAATATATATTTCAATTTGTATTTTCTAAGATAAGATTTAAAAAAAAACTTTTTCTTAGAAATAAATATGAAGGATAAGATTTTCTTGGTGACAGTTGCTATTCATACCGCATATTCTATCTAATCATATGAGTCATGATTTAATATCACGTGTTTATTCATGACTTAATTATTTTCTATTGTGTATTTCAAGGTTCAAGGTAAAGATTCTTCATCATTTTTAAATAATACTAATTTAACATCTGAATCAAATGGTTCAACAATCTATGAATCCGATGATGAATGTGCTGGTGAATCAAATGATAATTATTTACCATCAACAATAACATTACCACCAGTTGATCTATCTCATTTACGTGATATATGTGATTTATTTAGCCCCGATAAAGTTCGTGATGCTTCACGTCGTGATTTATTAGCACGTGCAATTGAATCTGGAAATTATATTCGAAAATTAATTGATCTATTTCATATATGTGAAGATTTAGAAAATATTGAATCTTTACATCAAATATATGAAATTATACGTTCAATATTTTATTTAAATAAATCAAGTCTATTTGAAATATTATTTAGTGAAGAATTTATAATGGATATTATTGGTTGTTTAGAATATGATTCACAATTAAATTATAATGATAAACGTAATTATAGAGAATTTTTAGATACAAAAGCCACATTTCGAGAAGTTATACCAATTGTTAATCAAGAATTATTGGCAAAAATTCATCAAACATTTAGAGTACAATATATACAAGATGCAATTTTACCAGCACCAAGTTTATTTGAAGAAAATTTATTATCAACAATGAATAGTTTTTTATTTTTTAATAAAGTTGATATTGTGACATTATTATATGTAAGATAAAAGAATTTTTTCTTTTTGTTTAATGTTCTTTAATTATAAAATACTTTTGTTTTTTATTTTTTGTTTTTAGGAAGATCCAAAATTTCTTAGTCAATTATTTTCAACATTAAAAGATGAAAATTTATCAGATGATAAACGTAAAGATCTTATGTTATTTCTTAAAGAATTTTGTGTTTTTTCACAAACATTACAACAACAAAATAGAGATAATTTTTTTCAAGTAAGTTTTATCATAATAAAAAAAATTTTTCTCTATGGATTTGCTTTCATTATGTACATAATAACAAAAGCTTACATAAAAAATTTAAGACAAGAAAAATTTCGAACGAAAAATATTCATAAGTCACAATTCAATTATAATCTCGTTTACTGAACAATCATGCGAGGTCTTTGTCAGTAACAATCTAGGCAAAAACAAAAAAAAAATTGTTTACTCTAAACTTGCGTGGGTTACCAAAGCAATGATCCATAACGAAAGACTATAAGAACAATAACAAAATATGAATGCTATATTATCATGATTATTAATAATTAATAGCTATTAAAAAGTAATATACGGATTAAGATATCTGTATCAATCCTTTTATTGATCAATTAGTTGAGTGCAGGTTGTCTAGAAAACTACTATAGAAAAAAAAATAGATTTGAATATCTCTATTAAGGTTCCATTGAATGAAATTTTTTTGTATTGGTGATGGATGATAATTCCAAGTTTCTATATATACATACAAAGTATAGATCTTCAGGGTCACCTTAACCTATCCTGTGGGGTATAATAGAGTACGGATAAGCTGAGAGATTAAACAGCAGAATTTATGAGACGGTACGAAACTTCACAAGATTTCAAAAGACTTCTACACTAAGATCTCTGCTATTTCTCCTCGGATAAGCATATGGCAGAGTTAAAATTACAAAACTTTCTCTGAGCCAAGGTATGAAAAAAGTTTATCATGCACATCTCTAATTAAAAAAATTTAAATTCTCCTACAAAGCAGAACTCTCAGATTCAATATACGATAAAATCGTTTTTCGATTTTTGAAAAAAAACTCGAAAATCAAGTTAGTGTATTGAGTGTACTTACCGTCAAATTTTTGGACGGTGAAAGAATAAATTGTTGTAAAGAAATGTATAAATCGTTCTGAAGTGTCAAATGAAGTCATATAAAAAAAACAGAGAAAGAGAGCTAGATAGTTGAAGACTTATGATAATGAAAAAGACCTGAGAAATATAAGACAAACCCTATGTAGTATTTTTTTGAATGTCATAAAAGGATTCTATTGTATATTGAACTTGGAAATGTCCTGTATTACCGATTCATTCGATTGAACCATAACAGAAATATGCAGATTATTATTTTATATAGCGAGTTTTGGGACATCCGGTATTTGACTGTTTCACAAAGACTAGCAGATAGTAGAGAAAATCATTTTCTCCATCGTAAAAAAAAGAGTATAAACAAAGACTAAACAGATACAATTGAATAGAATTCTTTATCATATATTTTTTTTCTATGATACAAAGTTTTTGATTAGATCTACAAAATAATATTTAATAAATAAATAATAGTTATATATTAATATCTTATCTGTTGTTCGTATCTATGGCATGTTATAATTAATACTTTGTTATTATTTTATTACAGTAAGAAGTGATGATAAAATCTGAAAAGTAAGAAAAAGTAATTAGTAATAACAAATTGCGAAAACACTATATTTTGCTAACAACAATAACTCTAATGTCGTCAAAGTAATAATAATTATTATTACCAATTTTATCGAGTACTAGTAATATAGCATTCGTAGTAAAATATTTTCGATCTTTTTCACATTTTAATTCGGTCAAATGCTTTTCTTAGTTTAAATTTCATAGAATGGTATAATGTTTTTAAAAAAACCTATTCGATTAATAATATTTTTTTGAATAAGTCTTTAAAGAAAAATTAGATGCAAGAATAAGAAATTTCTTGTTTACAACGAAATCTGATTCGATCATTCTAATGATGATATCGAGAATAGAGAAATTTATAAGAATAATGTTTTCAATCAACTGTACTAACCAATATTTTATACAATATCGAGACCAAGAGGCTCACAGGTCTTGGGAAATAGAATTTACTTTCCTGGAATTCAGGATTGGTGAGCTATGTACGATGTTTTCATCCTCTCAGAGTTTTGAAACATGTCTCTCGAAGAGAAAAATTGCAGAAAATACTCCTATAAATAGTTTTCAGAACATATTTCTTTATATTAATATTGATATGAATTTCAACGGCACATACAAGAAATCAAGGCTGATTTGTCTCGATGATGGTTATCATCATACTCAATTGAAACGGATGGTATATGCTATTGAATCATAAGCCTAAAAATTCAGTATATACAAAATTAGAATTAGAACCAACACTATTTTTTTGGAAGTGATGTCCATCATGGTTGTGTGAAACTTGCGTTGAATGTCATATTGTTACGACTAGAGATGTGCTGCACTAATATTAGTTTTGGTCAGGTTTTAAACGAATTATCTTGTAAACCATCAATCGAAACATAATTTAAGATAAATGACTCATAAAAATGCTAGTTGTTGATGTTATAAACCAAAATAACGAGTATTGAAGAATATTTTTAAGTGTAATACGATTTAATTCTAGAATATTATTCTCTAGATCGGGATTCAAAAGACTATAATCATCAGAATCAATGGAAAAAGTTACCGAAGCCAAGATTAGAAAAAGCTTAGTCTCATACATCTCTAATCATGACTCATGTGTCCTATAGAGATATGGACAAGATCATGCTGGAAGAGGCACTAAGATTAATTTTTTTTCTGGTCTAAATCAGAACCAATTTTGTTTTTGATTAGGACCAGGACTACCAATAACTGATCCCATTCATATATCTACTAGAAACTCAATAAAGTTCATTCTTGACTATATTTGAGAAAGATATTTTCAATTAAACTGATCCTGTCTTCCTCGCTTACGTCTGTTTAAAAGTTCTTCTATTTCGTGTGTCGAATTTTTAAATTATAATCGATCATGATTATTTACTTTTAGGCACTTGCCACTCATGGTATATTGAATGTCATACAAGTAATGCTTGTAAGTCAATAAACGTCATATCTAAATTGAATAAATTTGTATCTAAAAAAAAATAAACTAGAGTCTGGATGACACGACAACAAAACAAGCCGCACTTGATGTATTTGCTTCAATAGTTGAATGTAATCCATCAACAGTTCGTGAATATATGTTACAAGAAACACAATCAACACAAGATGATGACGAATTACTTCTCAATCTTGTTATAAGCGAAATTCAAAGTGATCCTGATCCAGGTAATTATTATTAAATGAAGAAAAGAAGAACATCTTTCGTATTTAAATAATTTTTTATTATTTTTTTCTTTATTAAGAATTAAGTGGTGCACTTAATCTAATGAATTATCTTAAATTACTAATTGATCCTGAAAATATGATGGCTGTATCAATAAGTGAAAAAACCGAATTTCTATCATTTTTTTATTTTCGTTCAATGTCTGTATTACTTGCTCCACTTATGGCTAATTCATCTGATCTTAAATTAGCTCGAGATGATTTTCATATAGCTCAATTGCAAAATTTAATTCTTGATTTTGTTACATTTTGTGTTGAACATCATACATATCATATGAGAAATTTTCTTAATAAAAAAGATTTATTACGACGTGTACTTGTATTATTAAAATCTAAACATCAATTTCTTCAACTTAGTAAGTTAATATATCTATTGAAAAATTTTTATTTTTTTCTAATTTGAAATTATGTAATTTTTAGGTGCACTTCGATTTTTGCGAAAAATTGTTGGCCTTAAAGATGAACAGTACAATGTAACAATTGTTCGCAATAATTTGTTTGCACCTATTGTTGATGCATTTAAATCTAATAAACGACGGTATAATTTATTAAATTCAGCTTTAATTGAATTGTTTGAATTTATTCGACATGTAAACATTATTATTATTATTATTATTATTATTATTTAATTTATTTATGTTTCTTTTTTTCTTTTTATTTTAGGAAGATATAAAAATATTAATAAATTATTTCGTTGAAAATTTCTATTCCGATTTTGAAAATGTAACTTATGTTAAAACATTTAATGATTTAAAATTACGTTATGATGCTCATAGAGATCGACGAGAACGAATGCTTAATGATAAGTAAGTTATTTTAAAAGGATAATTCTTTATGAGAAAAATCATATGGTTTTATTAAATTTTCTCCTAATGGAAAAACAAAAAAATTAATCTTAATAATCTAATAAAATTGAGCTAGATTGACTTATGAAATATATTTTTTTCAGATCTTTTATAAAAAAAGTACTCAATATGATGATTTGAAAATTAGTTTACAGCTAACGAGAGAACGTTACTAACTGTTCAGTCGATTGGTCATGATGAGTCGTAAGAAAAGTTCGTTCTGATTCTGCATTTCAAACTGATATTGTTTCCATAGATAATTCGATGTTGGAGTCAGAACATATATATTCTTGATAAGATATTAACATTTTAAAGATACATCTGTTTTATGCTATGCTTTCAAAGAAAGACATTTCTATGGCAAGCTCAAGCTTTCGAATGACTATAAGACCTATCTATGAATAATAGAGCCCTAAGGTTTCAAAAAAGATGTGGAATCCGAATCGAAACCGTAGTTCCAATTTCGGTTTGTAAAAACGAACAAAAAATTGGGTTTCAAGTTCGGTTCTTAAATAGTGGCTTTGGAACCTGGTGATTTATTGATAGTTTATAAAATAAATAATGAGAGTGTTTTTTAGAAATTGCTATCTTTCATATTTCAAACTTGTTAATATTTGTTATTTTATTAAAAAATCAATTTCTTCAAAAGATAAAACAAAAAGAAAAACAATGTAGAAAGAGTGGAAGGTGTAGTTATTAACAATCTCTTCGTTCACGCCCTAGATGTCTCTAGTCGTCAGTAAAAAGTTTTCAATTCCATTTTCTTGAGAATCGCAGGATTCTAAGGGACAACTGATCAAATTATCTTCGTCTCAACCAAAAGGCAATTAGACAATCAGGAACATTCCTTCATGAATTAAGATTTAACAATATCATATCAATTGAAGATGTTTAAGCTCATTAGGTAGCTTCGAATCCTTTCACATTTGGATATATGTTTTTCGTGAATCTAAATTTTCCTAACTGAGAAAGTGAGCAAGAGGAAATAACTCTACGTTGATTTTTTTTCTCAGAGTAACCAACAAAAATCTAAAAGCTTGATCACTCCCTTGTTCATCTAAACAGAAGATATCAAATATTGATGAAAAAAAAACTCTAAACAGGTCTACAAAAACATTGACGTGCAGCTTCCTAGAACATATAAGTCTCTAAACTATTTTTATTAATTAGAATTCTTATTTTACTGCTCTAAAAGATAATTAAAAGAAAAATTTTCAAAAGCTCCATGTTAAATGAGTTATGTCTAAATCAAATTTTCTACGAATACTTTTTCTGCTAGTCATTCATACTAGACAATTATATACATTGTTTTTGTTTTAGTTCACCGATAGGTTCTTCACGTTTGCACGACAATCTGAATAATAGTCATTTATTACCTATTCAACATTTTCATCAATCTCAACGTCTTCGAAAAGATGAACGAGATCTTGATGCTGAAGAAGAAAATTGGTTTAATGATGATGGTGATGAAAATAAACTATCATTAATTAATCATGGTACATTATTTAATGGTGGCTCGGATGATGAAGACAGTCAACCAGAAATAAGTGGAAATAGTAGTGCAATTTCAACTAATGAACCAATGCGACTTCATCATCTTTCCGTAGATAATGAAGATGATGGATTGCCAATGGCATCTACCGAAAAAAAATCAAGTAAGAAAAAAAAATTTTTTTTTTCGAATTTATTTAAAAAAAAACGATAATTCTTCATTCTATTTAGGATCATCACGTTCTCAGTATAATAAACCAGTAATCAGTATTCATATTCGACGTTCACCGATATCTTCTGTTGGTCAATTACCTCCATCATCTTCCTCATCATCTACAAGTTCTGAACATGATTCAACAACACTTCGAGTTGAGATTCCTCAATCTACAACAAATGGTTCTCCAACTTCATCACCTCGGCCAATTGAGCCAACATCTACCTTTGCTATGGTTAAAAAAAAAGCATAATAACAATGGATGATTGGAAAGTTTTTAGACAACACGTTTGTTCATTTGGACCTACTTAACAGTATTTCAAAAACTATAGATTGTCTCCCGAATTTGAATATGAGTTTAGACATTTTGTGTCTATTTTTGTTCGAGATCTCTTCAAAAATCTGAAAAGTTATTTTCAATGGTGACTGAACTCACTTGTGTTATTATTCTATAGATCCTTTTTCAAACCTGCTAAATTAAGCATTTTTTTCAAGTACGTCGTTAAACAGAAGACAGCTGACAACTTTTGTAGGATAGTTGTCGTTCTACAAGTTGATATATGAATAAAGATTCTAACTTCTAGTCTTGAGTTGCAATAGTAAAAATTCAAGAATATTCTGTTCAAACGAATTTTTTGGGTTTTCTAAAGTTGAGATTTAATTTCCGATCGTAATTTATAGCTTTTGACTCATCGTCAATACACTTCCTTGTAAGTCAAAAGCTAACAAACATATTGTCTAAAAACTTTCTAATCATCCATTCATAATTCACAAAAATAAAAAAAAAACATTTTTTTCTTTCAATTATTTAGAGTCCTGGTTTATCGAGTATTGCCGATCAGTATAATGATGATGAAAATGAACAAGAAGAAGACGAAAGTGAAAATGATGTGTCTGTAAAATCAAATCAATCCAATGAAAATAGTAGTAACAGTGATTTATGCACATCAACAACACGTAAACGTAAAATTGAGGAAGATAATAATAATAATCATAATGATAATGAACAATATTCTTCATCAATATCGAATGATACTAATATATCTTTATCAAATGACAATAATACTGAACAAACTAAAGTATTTAAACGGAGTAATGATGAATTAGCAAAGTGAATATATTTTTGTTGTTCTTCTCAACTCAGGTGTCGTTTCAAAATCCCATAAACACACAAACTAAGAGACTTAATAAGATATAATAAAATAAAAATTTTTCTTTCTGTTGTCCGAGCAAACATTAGTTGATGATGTCTGTGTGTACGTGCGTATGCTTAAACACGATATGTTTCTTCTTCATGTTCATTTTTTTTTTGTTTTGTGCCCTTTTTTGTTTTTCTTCCTTATTCAATCTATCTATTTATGTATATGTACGTATCATCGTCACTTCTGTTTGATTTTCTTTTTTTTTCTGTCGATCTCGGACGATAGAAAAAAATAAAAGAGATTTGTGAGTTCAGATTCATTTTTTTGTTTTTGTATGCGTGCGTCTATTTGTATGTGTGTACAGACTGAAAGATATCTAAAACGACAAGAGTCGATATTTTATTGCATGTAGTTGTATTTGTTGGCTCTACTTTCTTCTTCTTTTTGTTGTTGTTGTTGTTGATGTTGTTGTCATCTTTGTTTCTCTTGCGCTCTTTCTCTCCATCTGTCTATTACTTTCGCATTTTGCTTACATGCATTGAAAACAAATCTTGTAAGAATTTTATAAAAACTATATAAACAAAAAGATGAGGAAACTATAAATATAAGCATTTTTCTAAAATGCAAACAAAAGAAATATAAACAAGAGCTTTGGATCTCGGTTTCAGATCATGTCTTTTATGCGAACAATTACCGTTGGTCTCACGGGGGCTGCAGGCATCTATGGTGGTTTAGTACTTTATCGGTACGTTTATTATCTAATGCTCTAGAGTCTCTTACTAATTTTCTTCTAATTATAAGAGAATATTTTGTCAAAGCACAATATAAAGGCAATGAACAATTATTTGGTAAAACAGCTATTGTTACAGGTGCTAATACAGGTATAGGAAAAGAAGTAGCACATGATTTTGCTCGACGAGGTATGAATATTAATTCTACAAACACAAACAATAATTCAAATTCAAATGTTCTTGTTTTTTTGGTTTTGTATTCAGGTGCTCGTGTCATAATGGCTTGTCGTGATATGAAAAAATGTGAAGAAACACGAGAAAAAATTATTGCTGATTCATTTAATACTAATATTGTTTGTCGTGAATGTGATTTAGCGTCAATTGAATCAATAAAACGTTTTGCTGATGATATAAATCAAAATGAAAAATATGTTCATTTATTAATAAATAATGCTGGTGTTATGTGGCATCCATTAAAATTAACTAAAGATGGTTTTGAACAACATTTAGGTGTTAACTATCTCGGTGTGAGTCGAACGAAAAAAAATTTCAATTTTTTTTTTTTAAAACAAAAAATATTTGTTTAATGTTTAGGTCATTTTCTTTTAACGAATTTATTAATGGAAAAATTAAGTAAATGTTCACCAAGTCGAATAATTAATGTAACATCATCAATGTATAAACGTGGACAAATTGATTTTGACGATTTAAATATGTCAAAAAAACAATTTAATGCAAAAATAGCTTATGAACAAACTGCATTTGCTATTGTTTTAGCTACACAAGAGTTTTGTCGACGATATTCAGGTTTAATCATAATCAAAATCATATGAATGCGAATTTCTTCTTCTGCTCTTTTTATATTAGGTTCGGGTGTAACAGCTAATTGTGTTAATCCTGGAATAACTCGAACTGACATAGCACGTCATACAGTTGATAAATCATTTGTAAGTCGAGTTATAATTGGTCCTTTCTTAAAAGCATTTATGAAAACACCAATACAAGGTGCACAAGCAATACTTCAATGTGCTATTGATCCAAAACTTGATGGTCAATGTGGAAAATACTTTAGGTATTTAATGAATAGAATATGAATATATAAAAAATTCTTTTTTTTGTGTGTAAATTTTTCAGTGATATGAAAGAAGAACCAATTGTACCAAATGCTACTAATGAAAAAGAAGCTAAACGTTTATGGTTGATTAGTGAACGATGGACACGTTTAACTAAATAAAAGAAAAAAAAATGTTGTGTCCTTTTCTTTTTGTTGTTATTCTATTTACTAAAAAATTAGCTGAAAATGAGTTTGTTTACATATTTTAAGATGATCAATACTTAGGCGCCATTTGTTTTAGTAAAAATAATGCAATCAGTTAGTTAATCTAAATATTTGTAAAATAATAATAACATATGAGACCTACACTGATATCAAAACAAGCAGGTGATAATAATGATACTCGAAAAGTTAGGAGATCAATTATTGTTCGATCCTTTCTTATCGAACATTTGTATCGACCAGAATATATTTGGTATTCTATTGGTGTGATTGTTCGAATTCTTTGGACATTTGTATATTCTCAACAAGGATATATTCATCCAGTAAGTATGACTATATTCATATAAAATATTCATAAAATTTTTCATCTAGGATGAATTTTTTCAAGGACCAGAAATCGTGTTTGGTATGTATCAATGAACATGTCTTCAAACTTGATGAAATCAATTGCTTGAATAGAAAAAGATGATTAAAACAACGCTGGCTATACGAGTTTGTTGAAAATACTTATTAACGATCATCTCTAAATGTACAACACCGTTTGACTTGAGATCAAGTGTCTCATTTATTAAAAATCACTTATTGATAGACATGAGCGGGATTAGTTCCGATCCTGCTGAGATCAGAACACTGGGTATTCTTTCATAGATCAGATGGATATGATTTTTTAACTTAGGAAGACCTTATTTTCTGTTCAATATTGCTTTATCATCTCTCACATACCCATATAATCTGAAAAGTCAAATTCGAAAAACTACTATGAGAGGCCCTTACTGTATATAGAGATGAAATCATTTTTTTAATAAAAAGATTAATACATTATACATCATGCGATACAGTTTTTAAGTATGAATTTAATTCTCAACAAAAGTTTTTTATGTCGAGAAAAATGATCGTCCAATTAGAAGTTATCGAAACTCATTATACTGAATACATGTTTCCGTAAAAGCATTCGATCTTAAACTAAAATGCCTGTTTTTTGAATACCAAACAGATAAAAGCAAAAGTTTTGTTTTTACGAATCGATGAAGTGAAAGACACAGTATCAAATTATACATAGTTTTTTCAGGAATGTTTTTTCCTTATTTTGTTCGCATTAGAAAGACTTCTAATCTTACTAGCGATGATTTTGGATGAAGCTTTCTCGTTCTTTTTTCTAACTAATGATAACAAGAAGAGCACAGGCTTTTATGTGATTAAACAACCCATGTATCAGTATATTTTGTCCTAGTTAAGCTGTTACAAAGTGCAGATGTGTTCATTCTTTTGTTGTAGCTAGTATTTTAATAAATAATGAGATATCATAAATTCATATGAAATATGGCCTGGATTTTTTCCATATGTTTAACAAAAAATCACAATGAATCATTCGAAATTCGGTTGTTTTTTTTGTTTATTCAAAACTTTTATGTTTAGTTTATTTCAATTCACAAGAAATCTTTTCTAATTATTTCTATTAGACGATATATTTCGAACTAATTTGACACGAACTCATGAATTCAATTCAACAGCACCACTTCGTTCAGTAGCTATTCTTTATTTACTTTATGGTCTTCCTGTATCGATTCTTTCATGGTTATCATCTATTTTTCATTGGTCTTCGATACCATTTCATCTTAAACTTATTTTTCCACGTTCTACTATACTTCTATTATCATTATGTACAGATATTCTTTTCTATCGTATGATTAAATTATCCTATCCAAATTTAAATTCTAAGCAATATGGAATAATAATGAATTATTATGGTATAGCACATGTAACACTTGTTTTTTTTACACGTACATTATCAAATTCATTTGAAGCTTTCCTTTTTCTTGCTCTTATTTATTTTGTTAATATAAATATTTCATCATTATTATCAATTATTATTAATTCATCAAATGAAATTAAATCTGAAAATTCTTCCAATCAAAATAAATTACAATCTAAATATCAATCAATGAATAATAATGTTCATATAATTATAACCTCATCATTAATTGGTTTAATTTGTGCTTTAGGTATTTTTAATCGTCCAACATTTCCAGCTTTTGCTATTGTTCCGATTATTTATTGGTTTACAAATATAATTCCATTACTTAATCATTCATTTCGTTATCATTTATTATTAAGTCGAATAATATCGTTCATTGTTGGAACATTTATTATAATATCATGTTTACTGATACTTTTTGATTCATATTATTATAATAATGGATTTTCATTTATAACGGATTTAAAAAATCATCTTATTATTTGCCCATTAAATTTCATTTTATATAACGTTGATTCAAATAATTTAGATCAACATGGTTTACATCCACCTTGGCTGCATTTTATTGTTAATGCAACAATTCTGTATGGTCCACTACATTTATGTATTGTTTTATGGACTTCATTTCATTTATTAAATATTAAACAATATGGACAACAAATGATTGATCGAGTTCTAAAAGTTTTTCATAAAAGATCAATAACAACTATACAATCAGGTATTATAAAATTGTTGATGCTTGAAGATGAGAAAAATCCTCCTAAGGATACATCGCTTTTGGATAGAGACTAGAGGTGTGCGAAATCACAAGAAAAACGTTGGCCAGGATTGGAACTCAAACTTATAGTAAAATAATCTAGAGTGTCAAGTAAATTATCTTATAAATCATATGAAGCAGAATACAGTTCAAGAGAGATGACCCAAAAAAATGTAGTTCATTGACTAAATAAGACGAGTATTGAAGAATTCTTTTATATGTGATGCGAATCAATTCTGAAATACTTTTCTGTAGACTCAAACGGGAAAAACTAAAGCTATCAAGGCCGCTAGAAAGGATGTTCCTGGGATCAAAATCTTTGATTTCGCATATCTATAGTCGAGACTCTATGTATTATTTAGATTAAAATGAGCTACGAGTATCCTCAAAAGAGTTTGTATTCATCGGTCATTGCCGCTGAGATACTGTATATTTGTAGTATTTTTAAAATAAATGGCGTAGTCCCGTTCAGGAACAATAGAAAAACTGATTTTCGAACTTTAACTTGAGACTTTGTATAGAGATAGATCTAAACAAGAGTATTGATAAGTCTTTTAATTTGTTTGTATCCTGATATAAGAACATCGAATCTGCTAGTCTATATGAGTGATGTAAAAGACACGCTATCAGAGTATTTTTATCTTAGAGTAGAAGCAGTGATAAGATCTAAAACGTTTACAAAAGACTATTTCTATCGAAAGTTTCGATTCGAAATTTGAAAAACAATTTTTCTTTTACCACACCATTCATTTAAAATATACCATAATAATGCAGAATCTTCCTATCGATAAACTAATGAAGGAAGCATTCAAGACGATGCCTAGTGTTTGAGCTGAGATCCTATTCATTCGTAGAATCTATTGAGGTTAGAAGAGATCTAGAAGGATTCTTTCCCGTAAGCTGTCCCTTTTGAAGTTGTGGCTCTTACACGGCATTTTGTATTTTTGGGACGGTATTTATAAGAAAACGTGATAAATGATGTTTGGTCTAAAGCTTTGTTCGTAGACAGTTCTTGAAACTATTAGAGTCTTCCAAAAAGCTTCATCCCAAAAGAATAATGTCTTGCCGAAATATTCAATCTACAAAATTACTAAATTTTACGTTTTTTTGATGAAATATTATATGTTTTTTTTTGGTTTTGATATCTGGAGAAGAGATCTTGTTTTTTTGGCTGAAACTTTTAGAATATCCTAAAGACTTGATGAACTGTCTATGTACAAAGTTATAAATCAAAATTTGTTTGTACGGTTTTGTTTTTATGAATACTGTTCCAACGGAGAAAAATCCGGTGTCAAACGTATAAGTCCAAAATGCATGAAAAAGAATCCTTCTACGTCTTTTCTACTTCGAATAGGCTCTATATAATGATAGACGTTTCACCCCAATCACGAAGTATCATCTCAAGTGATCCCTTATAAGAGTATATGCTCTTGTAAGGATATTCATAGCTCATGGAAGTTTACATAATACACGTAGTATTGATTCAAAAGTTATTTCTCTCTTAAATTCTTTTCTTTGTGTCAAAAATATTGAATGAATTTAATTTCTAATTATAGAACAATCAATCTCATCATTCTTACTATATCTTTATTTCGTACCATTTATTCCATTATCAACATTTCCTCATCAAGAACCTCGATTTCTTCTTCCACTTATTTTTCCATTAATACTTTTTATCGTACCTCTACTAATCATACACAATCTTCATACATATATGTTTCGTATATGGTTTGCATTTAATATTTTCATAACCATAATTTACGGTCATACACATCAAGGTGGTCTTGTGTCTGCTTTAAAATATATTCATGATTATCCTGTATCATCATCTAATGAAATTCTTATTGTAAATAATATGAATACAAAATTTCTTATTACTTATCATACATATATGCCACCAGGTTATTTAGTTACATCAATGTCAAATTCAGAATATGAACGAAAACTACAAACAATAATAATTGATCTTAAAGGTGCAAAGCATGAAGTACTTGATTTAACAATCGAACATATATTTAATGAATATTCAATGAATAATATTCAAATATTTGTCGTACTTCCGAAAATTTCTGAAACTCATCTAACTGATTTAAAACAAAAAAAATATTCTTTTCATCTTTTAAAACAATTTGGACCTCATCTAGATTTAGATCATGGTTTTGATGAACTATTTCATGTTAAATATAAATCGATACATACAATATGGAATACATATAAACTTGATGTATATCAAATAATACGAAATTCCAATTAATTAAAATTATTTGTATTATAACTTTTTTTTTTGAGTTCGTTTCTTTCGAAAACGAATTTATTTGTTGTTATTATTAGATCAAAAGAATAAATAATAAAGATTTTTATGCTCTGATTAGTTTATTGGATTTGAATCGGTCTGTTTGATAAACGGTTTAATTGAATTAAATGTATAAATTTTCAAATCAAATACTTCTAAATATGGATGATTAATTTTGACAATAAAACGGATGAAAAAGAGAAGAAAGAAAAAAAAACAGAACTTTCAGGAAATGTTCATTTTACAACCATTTCCCTTTAGGAGCGATATTCAAAAGCATTAAAGTTTTCCATTCCATAGAATATATGTAAGCTTACTCATAAAATAAAAAAAAAAAGAACTTCTTTGAGGTTTCTTCTTGCGGCGATAGTGTCTCGTTTACTAGTTGATCCATGGATGAAGTCGATCGAACTATGCTTCCTCTTTTCTCTCCCTTGATTCTCTCATTCTAAGCGAGAGAGAGAAGAGTGAACAAACATTTCTTTCATCTACTATTCGACTAGAACAAACATACTAGCAAACAGGTAGTAGGTACTACGGCCATCAGCCGCCACAGGGAACGTGTTCTTTCTTTCTCTCTTACTCTGTCCCCTTCTCTATGCAACTTATAATTGTTAATATTCTTATCTAAACAGTGCTGCTTACAATTTTTTTTACTAAGCATAAGTTTGTCGACTGATTTTACAAGTGGCAGCATTTTTAATTCGTTGTCATTGTATGGTCTCAAATCTCGTTTTTTTTCTCGTTCTCTCTCTCTCTCTCTCTCTTTTTCTATTCAAACTAACGCAATCGGATCAATATGTAAAGAGAGCAAGCGAAATAAATCGAGTGAGTGCATTATTAGTATCGCTCGAACGAGTCTTTGTCAACAAATATATATTTCAATGTGCAAATTCAAGTAGGAAAGAGAGAGAATTGTACATATGTACACATGGTGTATATATATACTTCAGATTGCAAGGGCTCCTTATACACAAATCCATATGAAATAAACCCGTTGTGTCGTATTTTGCGTAGGCGTTCTTGCAAGGATAGACACGCTCTCTCGTGTAGAGAATTTCCTTGTATAACGTACTATGCAAGTACCACTCGGATTAATCATCGTAATGATTGTAAGTATATTTTAAAAAACAAAACGATTTCAAATAATGTTTTAATTATCCACTTGGTTTACTATTATATACCGTTTGAAAACTATGAAAAATATCGGTATTATTATCGTCATATTTATATTTTTCATCTGGTTGATCAATACTTATTTTATTATAAACTTCATTGCTTTTTATAAATTTTTTTCTTTAGTCACGGGATGAGTTTTTTTTTGTTGATCATAATAAATTTTTTCATTCTTCTATATTTATCTTTTAGTTCAAGTAATAAATCCTTTCTAGCTTGATATTCATATAAATCATTAAGTGTTTGATAAATACTCAAATATTTACATGATTCAACACCATCTGATTGATGATTAGTAGCGTCAATAAATATAAGAACAAATCAAAAGGTGTATCATATGAAAATATCCAACATATAAATAGAAGCACCATTCACGTATTCTATGAAGGAACTTTTTTGATACAAGTCATATTTAAAGATATATTGGTTGGTGCAACCATCATTGTTATACTGAATACAAAACAATACAAACGTCTTTAATGTTACGCATCATTAGTTATAGACATTGAAAAAAAAACCATGTGAGAGATAGCAAGCTTTGTTTAATGATTAAATAATCACCTTGAATGTATATAGATCAAATGAAATGTATATAAAATTATTAATGCTTGTATAAGAAAGTTTTTTTTTAATAAAAAAAAAAAGAAAACAATTTTTATTTGAATTCGTAAAAACATTTACTGAAAAAATATCTTCAACAATTTAATACAATACAAATCATTGATTGTTGAGACTGATTAAGTAATCGGACAAGTATGCATTTTTAAGTTTTGTATCGCTGTTTTCTTTTTTGGCATGATAATCTTTTGGTCAACACTTCTTAAGTTTAAGTATTAAATCATAATTGAGCACATAATCTTAGTTAGTTTTTTTTTCGAATAGCATTTATTAGTACAAGCTCAAGTTAATTTTAAAGTCAAAGAAATTTATTTATGTATTGACTTGAATATAAAAATGATAACTTAAGGGCATTACACCTGCCTTTCATGGTCCATAATCTTGGTTTTATTTTAGTAGTTATTGTATCATCTGAACTAGCATCTCTGCACTGAGTATATTGTACGGATTCCAAAATTGTCTTTAAATGTTAACAAATTCGACGAGAAATCGATTTTTTACTGATCAAAAATAGCAAATCGTATTTTTCTTAAATCAACATTGTCTATGGAAAAAAAAGTGCCGAAACGTCCCCATTTATCCGGCCTGGGAAACCTGATGGTAGTCTTACAAAAAAAAAACATGCGTTTCTTATGGTACCCTCGATGTTTTTACTTTCTTCTTATGCGAAGGACAAAAAATAAAAAGATACTCACCTCAAACAGTGTCAAGTGCTTGAAAAGACATTTTCAGCTCGATCGAATATAGCATCTCGAACAAATGAATACGACCGCTTTACGTTGTCGTGACTCTAGTATTTCATAGAAAACAGCATTCAAAAGCTTTCAGTCTATGACAAATTTTTATCTAATCGTTCAGATCTACCTGCTCTGAAAATTTCAATTTTTTCTACTGAACCGTTCTCTAGAAATCCCGGAAGGAAGGGAATGTATTTTTAAACTTGTTACTGTTCTTCGAATAATTTATTTTACTACTGATCGAAAAAGTTCCATGAGATCTCACACAATCACCTAGTGTATGGTTAGAAAATATGAGAAAGTACTGATTTTAACATAGAAGTGTTCCGAAATCGGCAAGAATGAGAGGAGGAGATTGATGATTTACGAAACAGATTGGATGATTCATTCTAAACTTTACCGAAATTGTGAAAATCTGAATGTTCTTTTTGAGAAATGACAAGCAAAAACAACAATAATAGGCTGTAAAAAAACATGAAGGTTTTTCTAGAATAGGAATGGCACCTGTCCTATTCGATACACTCCTGTTTTGATAGTTACTAGCAACAGAAATATTAGATTAAAAGCTTAAAAACCAGAAAAGACATTTTTTCCAAACGAATGGCTATCGTGTTACGATGTTGGCACCAAATGGTCTACCGGCTTAGTAGTATGAAAAAGACAACAAAAGACACTCTTGTATCGGGTTCTTTCAATAAACTCAAAATCCATTTGTACAAAAAAAGTACAAAATAAAACTGCATATGTATTATATATATATGTTGAGAGATCTTACGAAAGAAAAATAAAAGTTATATAACATCAATTCGACAGTATTGCTCAAATTTCCTATTTTTCGAATATGTTTTATCAATGATGAGTACAGCTAAAGGGAAGATTCAAGCTCATATCTACTCCTTGAAGAAGCTGCGATTTGAAAACGTTCAGAATTCTGAAAAAAAATCACAAGATCAGAAAATAATTAGAAATAGAGATGTAAGCCGATGCCTTCTGATTTAAGACTAGAAATTTTTAAAAAAACGAATATCTATTTTTATGTCACAGTGGCTTAACCACGATCGACCTATACCCTAAATCAGAAAACTATTCTATAGTCAGAAACTTTGTCAATTTTTCAGAAGATCTGACAAATATGATCAACAATCACAAGTCATAAACGTCTACATAATGATGCCTGAGATTTATTCAGATTTATTACTGAAAAAAAAATGGAAAAGAGGGGTTTTTTTCATTTAATTCCAAAGTTTTGATGACAATAATACTGCCAGATGCTTTTTTTTGTTGTATTCAAACATATAAAGACTATTTATTTTTGTCTTTTTTAAAAATCATCTTGTTTGAGTATAACTTTTTTTGTAAAATCTAAACGAAATCTTTATGAATGATAACAAAAAAAGCGACCTCTTTAGCATTAATTACTTCGATTGGCTGTCAATAAACAATTATAAAAGCTATTCGTTTAGTTTAGTATGTGTCAGTTTTCTCCAAACGAAAAATCACGACTATCATTAAATCGATGTACTTTGTATTTTCCAACTAATTGGTTTAAATTACCTTATGGCATTTTTGTTACTTTATTCATGCATATAATTATTTAATAATACATAATAATCGATGAATTCATAATGATAACATAATATATTCAGCAGACATATTCTTTAATACAAAAAATCTCAAGCCTTTATTGAATATGTTGATCAAAATGTTTAAACTAGACTATGATATATGAATTAGATCATCAAATACAGATATATATGTCAAACTATATTAATAAACTATGATGTAACTGATAATGAAGTAACAATTCTTGGTTAGTAGACTACGTATATATTTGTTTTGATTATAATAAATTTTTTATTTAGTTACTCATGTTGAGAAGACTCTTATTGAGAGAGTAATACTGATGATCTTTATTGAATTGAGTTATAAAAATATTACATTATTATCATTCATATGATAATGTATCCATAGTTACTATCGCATGATTTAGATCTTATCAGTATGTAATCAATCATTGTTATTTCAATATCAATAAATAATAAAAAATTTATATATCGATAGAATTTCTTTATTATATACGACAAGTTTTATTTATTAAATATTAGATAGATGCAATTCAGCTTCAGTAGGTTTTTATGATCAGGAAATATATATACTCTGATCGATGGATTATTTAATAACTTAAAAATCTTTGCATTTTTTCTTAGCGTTCGTAGGAAAATACTAAGAAAATTTCGTTGTAAAAAATTCACTAATAAAGATTAGAAACTTTTCTTTTTTTTTTTTTTTATTGTGGACAAAATAAGAAAAGAGAAAATTAAATATAATCTGAAGTCATGTCTTTCACTCTATCGATTCTGGAAAAAAACGACAACT
Source organism: Rotaria sp. Silwood1 (assembly GCA_905250075.1). Classification (NCBI taxonomy): domain Eukaryota; kingdom Metazoa; phylum Rotifera; class Eurotatoria; order Philodinida; family Philodinidae; genus Rotaria; species Rotaria sp. Silwood1. The sequence goes on from CAJNOP010000033.1 coordinate 368,166, forward strand.
TTCGATGTTATCTGCTGATTATTCGAAAAACGTCCTTCTTCTTTAACATCAAATGCATTTATGGAAATACGTATTTGGTATAATGAGCTTCCATAACTTTTAATTCGACGAAAATACTCTTCCATTCATAATGTTGAAATAGTATTTAGGATTTAGGGTTGAGTCAAAGGATTTTTTTTAATAAAACTCTTTTTTTTTTCGACATAAAAAAATTTTCATGAAGAGCAAACTTTATATGTAGAATCAACATTAAATGATTTATAATGTATTAATCTTCTCATATAAAATTTATTCTATTTAGATATAAAGTATGAGTTTCTTTCGTAGTGATTTTTCAGATTATGTCAACATTTGGTAGATGATTAAGCAATATTGAACCGAAAAAAAGTTTTTTACGTTAAAAAAAAATCACATATTCACCTTTCTATAGAAAAATATTCGCTGTGTCCTTGTTGTTATATTTAGCTTCACAATGTTGACGTCTGTTTCATTTGATCAACATTATCATTCGTTATTGTTATATTTCGTTAATAGTAATATAAATTTCTCTACTAGAATCAGTTCAGTGAGGAAATACCATTGCATATATTTTATTACATCGATAAATATGATTTCAACTTTGTAATGACAATTTATTCTATATTCGATTGATAACTATAAAAGAATATATATTGTAAGTGACGAAATAATGCATTGAAGGTTAGTGAAGCGTACTGTAGATATCAACAATGATGGTGAATAAATAAAGAACGAAAAACATTACTCTCAATGGCACACTAACTATTTACATTAATTTTATAATTAAGTTTTTTTGTTTATGTTTTTAGTATGTAGTATTGTTGAGTAACGTTGATTTTTATTTTGTTTGGTAATAAATTTATTAGAATATTAACATTTATTACTAATAAACAAATATGAAAATGTTAATAATTAATTATGAAATTTTATATTATAAATAAAACATTTTAAAAAGAAAATGTTTTGTTCTATTTTCCAGATAGGTATGTCTCAAATTGTTTTATTACGTGCATTACATTGGAGTTCAAGTATTGCTACTGCATTGCGAAGGACAACTTCTGTACATCGACTACATCAATATCAAAATCATTATTCATATTCAACTTTATTAACATCATCTAATGAAATTTTAGTTAGAGAAAATAATACAAATATAAAACGAGTAAGAATATATCTAATTTTATTCTTAACTAATGTTATTTTACTTTGTAATCATAAGTCTATCTATATGAGAATAGTAATAATGAATATTATCTATAAACTTCTTAACAAAATAATTCATTAAGGCTTCTCACCTTCAAAAAAATTGATCTTCGACTAAAACAATTCAAATTGTTTGAAATTTTCAACCCTATATCATAACGTTTTCAGGAAATATTCCTTTTGCAACCTGAAATTCTATCTAGAATCTAATTATATAAATCTAATTTTTTATTTTATTTAAAAGAACATGTTAGACTACACTGTCTGATACAATTCTTTTTTTATTCATTGTTACCTTTTATACAGAAAAATAAAACAAAAAAATGACTAATTCAATACTCAGAAAAACTCTCAAAAAATAGTCATCTATTTATAGAAGTGCTTTCTTTTATATAATAATGAAAAGATCTAATTCAATGAACGAGGTTTGTCAGTTCAAACAAAAGAAAAAGCAACTGACTACAATGAAGCTCCCTAGAGAATTTCAAAATGTGTGATCAAAAAAAGAATTACGCGCCAAATAAAATTGTGAAAGATCTAATCTCAACGTATTCCCTCATGTATTTATCTTAATTTCGATTAATTTGACAGAAATGAACTTTTTTCGAGAGGTGGCAAGGGAACTTGATCAGTAAGTATAAATATTCATCAGTCATCTTTTTTCTAGAATCATTCTACTAAGACATTACTTATTAATTCTTCTCATGCTTCAGTTTATACATTTACGTGTTGTCTTCATACGAGTCCAATATATTGTATGTAATATTTTTTCTTAAATTTGAATCTTATCATTTATTTTTTTATGATTAGTTGATACAGTTGATGTAAAAACACCATTATTTTCTGAATCAGTGAAAGAAGGTACCATTCGATTATTAAAAAAGGTTGGAGATAAAGTATCTGCTGATGAAACAATAGCTGAAATCGAAACAGACAAAGCAGCTTTAAATATTAATGCACCACAAGCAGGTACAATTGAAATATTCCTTGTCGCTGATGGTGATAATGTTACAGCAAATACTCACATAGCCAAACTTAATACAAATAATGATGTAAAACCAGTATCAGGTTTGTTTGTTTTTTAAGAGATAAAAACGTCTAGTCGTAATTTTTCGAATAGAAAATAAAAAAGCTTTATCAATCGAGAAAATCGATGCAGAAAAAGTCAAACATACATTAGATGAATCGATAGATAAAGTCAATATTGAACAAACAAAAGAAAAATCATCTACAAGTTTCATTTCATCTAAACCATCGCATATATTAACTTCAGTAGCTGGTTCAAAACTTGATACTTCAGCACCACAAAATTTAACTACATCAACTAAACAACAAGTTAGTGAAGCACGATCAGAAACACGTGTAAAAATGTCAAAAATGCGTATAAGAATAGCTGAACGTCTTAAACAAGCACAAAATACATGTGCTATGTTAACAACTTTTAATGAAATTGATATGAGGTTAAATAAAAGAAAAAGATCTCTTTAGAATTTACATCTATGATAATTTTTTTTAGTAATATTATTGAATTTCGTAAAAAATATGCTGATCAATTTTTCAAACGTCATAAAATTAAATTAGGATTTATGTCAGCATTCATTAAAGCATCTGCATGTGCTCTTGTAGATAATCCTATTGTTAATGCAAGTAATAAATAATATATTTTCAAATATTTCATAATGATGTTTTCTTTTTTTATGTCGTTTTAAAGTTATTGATGAAAATGAAATAGTCTATCGTCATTACATTGATATTAGTGTTGCTGTTGCTTCATCAAAGGTGATTTGTTAAGATGAAAGAAAGAAAAACATATGGTTCTTTACTTTAGGGTTTAGTTGTACCTGTCCTTCGAAATGTCGAAAAAATGAATTATGCTGATATTGAACGTGCAATAAATGAATTTGGTGAAAAAGTAACATGAAAGTCTATAATGAAATTTTTTGAAATATATATTTCATTTCATTTCTATAGGCAAAAAATAATTCCCTTGCCATTGAAGATATGGATGGTGGAACATTTACAATAAGGTAAAAACCTTTTTTTTTGTTTTTCTTTAAATTCAGAAGTTATCATGACTTACTCAACAGATCTGTTCGAGATATATAGATATCTATTGACATCGGTCTGCACTTAACTCTCTAACATGAATTATGTCTTTAGTAGACCGATCTATATCGATAATTATTATTCTAAAACTGTTATAACTAATGATTAAACTTCGGTGCTTCCAAAAATCCTTGAAATGAAACCTTTAAATCATCATACATGCAAAAGTTTTTAAATCTACATTCATGAGGGAAAATTATTTCTTCTTCTCTCAATCTGTTTGTATCGAATGCCCTTCGTCTCAAGTGAATGTTGGTTACAAAAGTATTTTAAATATTGTACTTTAGTGAAGTGTATGATTGGTTACGACCTACTTCACTGAAGAATGTACGTCATTCAATACAATCGACCAACACCACAAATGAGTTGGTTACTAGAATACGTCATGGTTGAGTTATCTCTGGTTTTTCTTGACATTTTCTGAATGTTTTAGTAATTTCATTTTATCTATATTTGTATAATAACTTGCATGATATTCTTTGAAGAACTTTGAATCGACGACAAAGAGAGTTTAATGATCCAAATCATTAAAACAGTTAGTAAATGCAAACAAAGAGATAACCCAGTCATGAAATATTCTGTCAGCCAATTCATTTGTAGGATTTTTTCAATTGTATTGAAAGATGTATATTATTCATTGAAGCATCTTGTCATCAATCGTATACTACACTACAATAAAGTACTTAAGCCATCCTTGTGACTAATATCCACTTGAGACTAAAGGGGTTGTATAAGAAAAGAATGAGAAAGGAAGGAGACTTTTGCCTTGTTTAAGTATTGAACTACGTGGTGTATTTAATCTCAAATAATTCAATAGTGAAAATTGTTCAAAATAGATTTAAGACTTTCGCATCTTTTTCATAATTTAACTATTTCGATTTCGCTTAATTTTTGCAACCATCGAACTCTACTAGCAACATTTTGTGTGTTTGATAAATCCTATCATTATCAGATGCTAGCTTTTATTAACGTTGTATTTTATACAACGTGAGGTGAATTTCAATTAAAAATAAAACTATCATTGAATGTACATTTTAGTAAAATAAATCAAATATTATTGATACTGAAAATTATTAATATTCAGTCAAGAGAATAATATCTTTCATTAGCTGAAAAGAGGAACAAATACTAACACACTTAACATTGACAACAATAATAATGTAATAGTGCAACATAATCTGAATAAAAGTCTTTTTGAAGGTGATAATTGAATTACAATATAATGAGTAATGAATGAAACTATCTAATTGTTGTTGATAAGTATCTGTTATTTTTCTTTTCTTTCGAAAGACTCACTAATAAAACAACAATTGGAATACTGTAATGACCTCTTCAGTAGGCCAATAGTATAAGCAAATCGAACAGGTGTGCCTCCTTGTATACAAGGTAATTTGGCAACTTCAGTTACCATTAGGGGGTAATGACATAAAAGATTTTATTTTTTATCTGCTGTGAGTAGGGTATAGATGCTGATGAGGTGGAGGTCTTTAGGTCCCACAGCTACACACATGCATTATATCCATACCCATATATATAACAACAAATGATGCTTTATATATGTATAACGGCAATCGGCTTACTTATCTATCCGTAAATACTAACAAATATTATAGTTAGTTGAAAATGTCTAAAACAATTTTTTTTTCATGTTGTTACCCCCCAATGGTAACTCCAGTTGCCATTTTATGTCGTAGTCTCTTGTGGATGTGAGTGTGAAAATTTTGAAATGTATTTTATTCAATAGCAGCAAGTGTCATCAATATTTATCACATAACATATCATCAAAAATATATATATTGCTCATCGACAAATAAACAATTAAAAGAAAAGATGTCCTTTTTTTCTGTAATAATTTCATAACTATCTTTGTTGTAAGTCCTATATATATTGGAGATGGAACAATGATACAAAATGTTTGTTTTTTGTCAATTAGTAGCTCAGAGAATTTTCTACACATAATGTGTAAGGAATTTTTTAATGTCCTACATTCTGCATTTTGCAATGTTTCTAAAAATAGCAATTCTACTTCGCAGTGGGGGGTAAAAGGTTAATAAACGATGCAAAAGTCATTGAAAGAATGTTGGAATCTATTTCTCAACAAAAAAAACATATCGGATTAACTTCGATGTTCTGTTTGTTTGAAAAAGCAAAGTTTCAAGAATATATACATCAAATAAAACAATCTTTCAGAATATCTATTTTTATTATAGTTTCCATTCTCGATTTCGGTGGGGAACGCTAAAAAATCGTTGTTGAAGGACACTAGGTTAAGGCGATCACTTTTCAGTTCATATATCTCTAAGTTTCGTGTTCCTATTCGGTTCACTTTTTGTTACTCATGACTGTATACCATAACAAGATTTCTATTATAAAAAAACCAAATCTATTATTCTTTTTAGCAGATTTATTACACAAAACTTTTATTCCACAACAGTAATAGATATGAGAATTTATTTAAAATATAAGTTCTAGAAACTACTATTTAAATTAATTTCATAAGCATTTTTTTATAGTAATGGAGGAGTATTTGGTTCGTTATTTGGTACTCCAATTATCAATCCACCACAGTCAGCTATTCTTGGTATGCATGGAATATTTGATCGACCTGTAACTAGTAATGGCAAAGTATGTAACATTTATTTGCGTTTGTTTTTTTTAATTTTTTTCTTCTTTTTTTTTATTAGATAGAAATTCGTCCGATGATGTATGTGGCACTTACATATGATCATCGTATTTTAGATGGTCGTGATGCTGTTCTATTTCTACGAAAAATTAAGCAATATGTAGAAGATTCTCGTACTATTTTTCTCGATATTTAAAGATCTAATTTCTATATATTATATTCTATTCATGATTTGTTTTTTAATGTATCGTGAAGTCTTTCAGGTCTATTAGTTTATTCAACGTTTTAATTTTTTTTATTCATGTGAATATTTCAATCTATCATATGATACTTGCACAAAAATTCTTTGTTTTTTTGTGCAGGTTATTTTTATACAAGAAAACAAAAGATTAATCAAGAATATTCTTCTTTGTCTTTGTTTTATTGTTTTGCTTTTTTTTTCAACAGTTAATCAAAGGTGTATGAGAAAAGAAAGAAAGAAAAAGTAAATGAGAAGACGGTGTAATGTGAGATAGATAGAATGTTTGTGGTCATTGATTGGGTTTTATATTTGAGCGGACATTCATTTGATTGCCTTGAAGCGTGCAGTAAAGCATACATACAATTGATGTGATTTCATCTTCTTTGTATCGTTCTCTTTCTTTTTTTTTTCTTTTGTGGTTTCTACTGGATACATGTTGATAGGAGTGTACATAGAAGTAAAGCAAGAAGAGAGGGAGAGAGAGAGAAATGTTGATCATCTCTTTTCTGTTGCCTGTCATTGCCGTAAGGGGTTAAGTACAATATTCGGTTTTCTTTCATTTCACTTGAACACCTGATGGCTGTTGGTAATGGTAGTTAGTCAGTGTTGTCAGCTACAGCGTATTCACTATGTTCGGCCATCATTATCATTATCGTCGATGTTTTTCATTGAAACGAACGAGTGAATTTGCTCAACATTGGTTTCGTGAACGCACATCAACCTTATCGCGTCGACATCAATCTCTCAAACGTGATACTTCATCGACTATCGATATCAGTCAGAAGGTAGTTTTGTTGTTATTGTTGATAGTTGAATGATTGACATTAAGAATACGTGTATATAATGATGTTTCTATACATATCTATTGATAAAGTAGATAAACAAAAGTTTTAAAGTGATTTGTATTTGTAGAACATTGGCCATAGAATGGCCAAAAAAAACTATGATCTTCTATTTAAACTATTATTAATTGGTGATAGTGGTGTTGGCAAAGTGAGTAATTTACAATAAAAAAAAGAATAATATGATGAATTATTTTCATTGATTTTTGTATTTTTAGACATGTATTTTATTTCGATTTTCTGATGATTCATTTAATTCTTCATTTATTTCCACCATCGGTATTGATTTTAAAATAAAAACAATCGAACTTAATGGACGAAAGATTAAATTACAGATATGGTAAGATGATCATTCGTATCTATAAGCTATAAACAGATTTTATTAAATCTCAAAACAATAAAAAGAAAGAACCTATATAATAGAGTCATGCATTTTCTAAATAATCTTAAAACAAATAATAATGTGTAGTTATTAAAAAGGAAGCAATAACAATAGACTTATATATGAATATGTATTGGAAAAACGAGACTGATAAAGATAGTCATCTGTACCGGTATATCATGTTACATGTTATATAATCAAATTTTATTAGTAGAACTTATAAATTTATATTCAATATTTACAGAAATAGTTTTTTTTTCTTTAGGGATACTGCCGGTCAAGAACGATTTCACACAATTACAAGTAAGATGCATTGAAATTTGTTTTAATAAAAGTATCTTTTTTTTTTCAATATATTGCCTATTTAACTCTCAGATCCTGTCAGCCCTGAAGAGATATACAACTAGTATACAAAGAGATCACGTTATGAAGGATAAAACATACAGACAAAGACTGTAAGATGTGAGGAAACAATGTTAAAAACCACGATGTTAAAAGCTTTCGAAGCACTACAAAACGTAGAGTGTCGTTTTTATCTAGCGATACTATTGAGTCTTCCCTGCTGTGCCATGTCATCCATCTTATAGTCAATACAAACACATCCATATGGTGTATGAAACATTTTGACCTTCCTAGACAACAAATGTTGAGTTACCTTCATAACATATGGTTCTGTGAGCATTTAATATAATTGCTCTAGTAACAGTCGTCAATCGAGTGATTTAAACAGAATTTTAAGATATTTTTTCCAACAGGTATAACATACGTAGCTCAGAGAATATTCATCATAAGTACATGTACAGAAGAAATCATCTCCATATTTGCAATGCAATATTCATTTAAGACACATATATAGTGACAGTGATGAAGTCTAGACTATTGACAATTGATGGACAATTGGTAGAGAAAGAATAACTACGTAAAAAAAAATAGAACAAATCTATAAAACAAAACTATTGATGAAGTATCACTAAACTTCATTGAATTGACTAATCATTATTTGTTGATGGATTCGAAGACAAGCTAGCCCAATCATGTTCTCTCATCCTAACTTTTTTTTGTTAATCAGTAATCAAGATACTGAAATGATGAAATTTATTCGATAGTGAAGCTTTCACATTGAAGTAGCGGTACATCGAATACAAACAGGGTATGATAGTCTGCAGACAGAAAACATAGTCCGTACTATTGAAATAATTCATGGGTTGCATCCGTCAATATCGAATATACTTTTGATATAATTTTAGCATCATATTATCGTGGAGCAACAGGAATCATGCTTGTTTATGATGTAACACAAGCTAGATCATTTGAAAATATTAATAAATGGCTACGTAATATTGATGATCATGCATCCGATGACGTTGTTAAAATGCTTATCGGTAATAAATGTGACATGGACGATAAACGTTGTATTAATCGAGCACGTGGTGAAGCATTGGCACGTGAACATGCAATACCATTTCTTGAGACATCAGCAAAAAATAATATTAATATAGAAAAAGCTTTCTTCGAAATATCACGACTTATATTAAACAAAACTCCATTAAGTTCATCTGAACCGACAACTGGAGGATCGATCGGTGTATTGCAAGGAAATAAACAAACGAATCAATCGAACTGTATGAATTGCATGTAAAACAAACCGAATGGTTATATCAATCAATCAGTCACAAAGTAGAAAAAATTTATTTGTCGTTAACGTCGCATTTTTTTCCTCTTTATCTGTTATTGATTCTATTCTTTCTCTCTCTCTTTAAACAGGCGTGATCGCATGTGTAATTTTCTTTTTTTTTTGTTGGACGGTATTTGAATATATTGAATTAAAAAAATAATACATTCACAGAGGGAGATGATGAATAAATTGGAGTAAATATCGATATTGATACTGTGTTACTGGTATCTATTAGAAATTCAAATATATATCCTGATAACTATGATTGTATGATTAATATCAAGTTATACGTAATTCTCATGAAATTAAGAATTATAAGTGATCTTATATTGGTTAATTTTCATGTAGATTATGATAATTATACAAAATGATAATTTCAATGATTTTGAAATAGATTATATGATGTACATTTGCAATCATTTAAAAAAAAACAAGGAATATATATATTAAGAAATCGGTCTAATTTGTACCATTGATCGACGAAGATAAAGTTTAATAATATTTCTGATATCACGATCGAGTATAAGTGTAACAATTTTTTCAATTGCTACTGTAAACGATACTGTAACAATACCCATTCCGTAAAGAAAACGAATATTAGTTAGTAAATAAAGTATTGTTGGTATAGCACCTAATGTATATATAGCAAATAAAATCATTATATTGCATAAAACTTCAAGATCACGATTTGAACGTCTTCTTGCTGTTACTATAAATACTCTGTATCTAGGATGTTTCATACAAATGTAAATATAAATATATATAGCAAATATTAATATTGCTGGAATTAAATAATAAGCAAGAACAGTATATATTACATGTAAAGTATATTTTTTTGGTACCCAACAAAGAGTAAATGGACGATAATGAATGTCATCAGTAAGAAGTGCTGGTAATGGTATTAATACAACTATAATCCATTGAATAAAAATAAGACTAATATGAGTTTTAAATGAAGTAATCCATGGATATTTAGTTGAAAGAATTGAAAAAAAAAACGTGATGTAGCTTGAATTAAATAAGAATAAATAACAGCTGCAACTGCCATATAGCCAAAAAATCCACGCCATCGACATGATGTATCATTTATTTCCCATCGAATAAATAAAAGAAAAACATAGTTAACACATTGTACTATACAATAGAATATCGAGGAAATCGACGTATTACAAATTAATAGATGTGTTACTGTATGCAAACGTTTTATATATATAACTAAGGTTAATATTAAGCATGCAACTATAAAAGCTACTAAAACAGCAACCAACGATACGGGAATAATTATTTGATAACTCTTCAATTCTTTCAATGATTCCATTGTTGTTGAATGTATTTTATTGTATTTCTTTTATCATTAAAAAGATAAACTTGCAAAAGATTGGAACAAAAATCTTTCTTTTTCAAATGAATTTCATTATACTGATTCCAAATGTTTGAACTATGTTATAATTTATTCTCTTTTTTTATATCTAGCAAATTCTTCATCTTCACAATGGCATAAAAATCAATATTCTCTTTTTACTCAATGCCTATATTGCCAGAAAAGTTATTTTCTTTTAACTGTTGAACATATTTTTATCAATTTTTATGATTTATTAACTGACAGATATATTACGAGCCAATAGAATATATCTAAGTGAAACGCACTTTCATCGAACATAGCTGTAATCTTTTATTATATTATGTCGAGACATATTTTGATCATTTTTTTGAATAAAAACTGTGTATTGGAAGTAATTCTTCATGTTGTATCTAATCGACAGTATTGATATAAATAATAAAAATTACTTTTATCTGGCTTAGTGACATAACAAACATTAAAATTTATGGCATTATGTTTTTGCAGATCTACAAAAAAAAATCCTTCAGAACTGATTATTTTCATTCTAATTGAATTGAATAAATCTAATCAAGTTGTATTAATAGAAAAAATTATGCTTTACATAATGTGCTGTCTGCTGAATATTTGGAAAAAGAGAAATGAGCAAATGAGTAGTCATTGCAACGATCAAGGGATTGTCAGAACTAGGGGTGGCACTTTAACTTTATTTTACTTTAATAAAGTAAAGTAAAGTAAAGTGAAGTATCTCTAACTTTACCGAACAAGTAAGAAGTAAAAGAAGATAAAGTAAAGTATGTAGTTGATGGTTATTGATTTATTAGTTTATAATCAGACATTAATCACATTCTAATACATCAAAAGTTGTGTCGAATTACAGATCGAAGGCTCCGAAAAATTTGAGGGTGTGGGTGTGGATACGGATGTACGTCTGGTCGAACTGAAGACTCACCCATATCTACCCAACCCCACCCACACCCACCCACACACTAAGCCAAAGACTATCTTTCAAAAAAATAAGCATTATGATCGTCACTGTCTTGAATTCTCATCAAGAACAATTGCTTTTTCAAATATTTTAGGAATATTATTTTCATCACAATGTAATAAAAAAAATAAAAATCATATTCAATCAATAATAAAGAATACTTTTTCTCATAAGGATTTTTCTTATATCAATTGATACTATGACTTTTTTCTGATAAATTCTTGGAATTATAATTTATTCCCTAGGAGGAAAAAATTCTTCTAAAAATTTCCTTTTTTTCATAAAAAGCGATAAATAACTTGACGGTAACGTTCTTGAAGTAGGTCGTATCCTATAAACTCATAAGCTTGTCTCAATAAATCACAAAAATGAATAATTTTCGCTCGTTTACTTTTTAAGTCAAACTGATCATTAAAAAAAAGAATATCTTTTAAATTTTGATCAATATTTAAAAATACATCTTTATCTGCCAATATGTCAAGTAATTCACCAAAAGCAAAGATTTGTAGTTTTATTATAATAAATATACTGTAATAATTTTAAAAAAATTCTTTTATTTTCTCAGAAATCCAAAATTAACTTTCCCAGTGATTTTCTTTTCCTTTTAGATTTTTAAAAATCTTGTCGA
>CAJNOP010000033.1:380859-433406 GCA_905250075.1 Rotaria sp. Silwood1
GAAATATCTAATAGCTTTAAAAAACCTCGTAATGGTAAAGTTTTAATTATTTGTTTAATTCGATCCGATTGAAAGTTATTTGTATCGATGAAGTTGAAGATGGAGTGAAAGTAGGGATCTCAATATGTGTCTACCTTTCATTTAGTTTATGCGTAAATTAAGTGGTAAGTAATTTATATTTATTGTAAATATAAATTATTTCGTTACAAAGTTTATATTACAAATCAATATGAATTCTAATAATTTACAACGATTTGTAAATATAAATTTTGCAACAAAATAATTTACATTTATAATAAATATAAATTTCTTACAATTCATATTTATTATAAGGTAAACGGTAAATGACGCCCCAAAGTAAAAGTGATTTATTATGATAATAATGATATTGTTTCCGAGTTCAGTGCTGAAAAATATTTATCAACATGTTGTTTAAAACATTTTTCACCACTCATCGTATTGTAAACTTGATTACTAGTACATTTGAAACCACTATGAAATTCAGGAATTCTTTCTAACTGATGATTACTTAATTATACTGAATAACCAAATACTCTTCACCATCTAACAGCAGGTGAAGATCCGTTCTTTATTATTTGATATTTCGATCTTTCAGTCAGTAATCGATATTTAATCGTTGCAGTATCGAATGAACTCATAATATATGACGGCAGATTAAAATATCGAAGATAGAAAACTCAATGAAATAATTGAAACTAGAAAATTTAACTAAAAAATTTGAAGAAACTGGAACATTGGCATGTTTTTAAACTTTTATATGAAGTATGCTGTACAAAACTACGGTCATTTATGAAACTATTTGGAAGAGGAATATATGAATATACTTAACAAAAAAACTGAATTTTTCTCTTATATAATTCTGCATCATTGTGAAATGCTTTTTCTTTCCTCTTCAAATCATCTGTATGTTTCTATGCGAAATATAAATGGATTATATGATATCCAATATAATAATTAAAAATTGTTCCAACTAGGTACAATGCCAAAAGTTATGATAGTCAGTTTATTGCGATATCAATTACAATTGCTCATAATATCAACATATCAAAATTATTTACTAGAAAATCTGTTTCAAATAACTGTCTCGAGAAAAAAGAATAACAGGGCAAAAATATTTTGCCCTGCCCTGCCCTGGCACGCCCTGCAGGGCAGGGCGAAAAATAAAAAAACTTGCCCTGCCCTGCCCTGTGACGGTCTCTGGTATGTGCTTTACTTGCCAGAAATAGCTATTCACATGACCCGGTTTTCTCGTAATAACTGATGACCGGGGGGGGGAGCGGGTAGCGCCGCGAAGATCCCTGTACTCAGGGATGCCAGATCAAAATCTTACAAATCGGAATTCATTTGCCTGAATTCGGAAAATTTCGGAAAAAATATCTGACTAATTCGGAAAAAAATTCGGAAAGTAGTGGTTTCAAGCTTTTTGACGCTCAAGTTGATTTTTTAGTAAAAAAAAGCTTTCGCAGTTTGGTTATCCTCTCTGTAAATATATTTCATCAACATTAAAACAAATATATTAAATGTAGTATTATTAGAAAATATCATTTTCAAGAAGAGACAGTTAATACACGAAAAAAGAACTCAAAATAAACTGTCTATACATGTATGTATATCTACAATTCAAAACATTTATTGAAAAAGAAACTAAAGTTCATTTACTAAGACGTTTTTCGAACAAACTTTTCATTTTAGGCTATTTTTTTCAATAGTTCCTCTGGAGTAAACGAAAGTGATAAACATTTGTACAAGGAATATCGGAATTATTTCTGATTAATAACTCAGATTTCATCAATTCGATATCCATTCAATTTCGATAATCAGATCATAAGTTAATCATGTGACTGAATATTGATTCAAGAAAAGAACTGCTACATGGAATAGAAAATACATAGGTAACAATTAGTTTCAAACTCGGTACTGTCTTTGGGTCAATATTTAAAAAATATGAACATAAGTGATCAAATTGAACGCATTCATTTGCTCTTGCACCAATATTCAACAATCTTTCTAAAATATAACCATTAAAAAGTAAAACAATATCCTTATTGTTATTTAGATTACGCTTTCTAGAGATACTAGTCATTCATATGACTTATTCGAAAACCAAACATTGATTGAAGCTATTTTGAGAAATCTTAGATGAAATTTGAAAAAATGCTTATCATATTGCATCTTCTCTCCCTTCCCTTCTTGTCTGTCAGAATAAAATCAATTACTAATGATTACAGGATAGTAAAGATGGCGCAATATGAAATCTATCAAAAGTTCTATCGAAAATTGTAATGCAAAAAGAAATTTTTAAAAAATACTGCGATTCAAAAAAATTCGGAAAAATCTCAAGAATTCGGATGAATTCGGAAAGTCGGAAAGCAGTCTGAAAAACTTAGAAAATTCGGAAATTTCCGAAAAATTCGGATGATCTGGCAACCCTGCCTGTACTCCCCCTCGGGAAAAAGTCAAGTCTCGTAAAATTTTTCCACTTTTTTGACAAAATATAGGAAAAATAGGAAAATCAATCGAAATATAGGACAAAATATAGGATTTTTCAAAAAAATAGGAATTATAGGATGAATCGGAGCCCAGCGTAAATGATCCAAAATTTCTTGTGTTGCTCTTAAGAGCTTTATTTAAAACGAGAGAACATCCTAATCAAACTCTTCATTCTTAAACACTAAACAAACAATCAACAGGAACTCTAAAACATTTTGAGAAGTGTCCTCTTTTACAATAAGATATCTTTCAAATCAGTATTCATAACTTTCATTTGATTTCATCCACGAGAAGGAAAAGTATTCTAAGCCGAAAGAAAAAAAAAGTAGCCATGAATGAAAAAAAAAAGATTTCTCTTTGCAAGAAAGTAGCTGATTTTCCTTGAAAACTGAAGTGAAAGTGTTTTGTTTTTATTGTAAACACTGATTTTTTCTTAAAATATTTAAACAAAACTTACTCTTTCGAAGAAAAGCGATAATTCTCTTTGAAAAATAGAAAAACTTTCTTTTGTATATGTTTTTCTAATATATTCCTTCTACAAAAAAAAAAAAAAGAAAAAAAAAAGAAAAGAAAAATTCGTTAAACGATAAACAACAAAATATTTTAGGGAGAAAGACTAAACACAATAGAAAGTTTAGAAAAGGAAAATCTTGACCATCGCTTCCTGATTCTATGATTTGTCAGTATTATTTAAATACGAAACGGGCTCCTGAATAAACCATGGCATATATAATTAGATTCTATACCCTGAAAGATTCTTTTCAGCTCTCTAAAATAAAGCCAGGATTCACATTAGATTGGCAGATTTCATTAGATTCTGACATCCTTATGCCAACGAAGAAAAATTGGATCTAGATCAATCCTTGAGTCTTAATCGATTTGTAAATAGCTTTATAGGAGTGTGCTCGAACTTGTCACAATGTATTGCAGCTGACTATAGTTCAGTAGAATCCATTGCAATCTATCAAGGAAAGTCAAAATACAACATAAACCACTAAGTATTACAATAACATAAAATTGATGGAGGAAACGTAGATTCTGATGGGTCTTAAAAAGGCCCAGAATTCATCGTGATATGCCACACGTTATCGAGGCACAAGCATCTGATAGAGAAGTATCTCTAAGTGTTAAATCATTTTTTTTTGACCAATAGAGTGTTCATTTGATGAGTCTTAATATGTAATTAAAAAAGTCTAGAATAATTCGCTTATCCAAGTTTTCATACTTGAAATATCAAAACTTTATTGGATTTTGAATGAAAAACTGTGTCTTCCTCAAAATACTCAGATAATTGACTTTCGAGTTTATGCTTCAAGCTTTTGATACAACAAACTTTCAATGATATTAGTTAATTGGGCAAACTGTAGCTTTTCTAGTATCTTCTATCCTAAAATTTCAATACATGGATTAAATTTACTTATACTTATAAGAATATTTCAAATATTTAATATCTCAGGATAGATGATACCAGAAAAGTTACATTTGTCCAATGAACTAATTTAATTGAGAACATCATTCATGAAAAGTTTAAAGCGAAAAGTTGAAAATCAATTTTTCCAGAAACATAATGGGTAAAACAGTTTTCATCGAAAAACTCAATAGAATGTCAATATCATGAGAAAGAAGACTTAGAAAACAAACTCGTTCTAAACCTTTCTATCATTCATTGAAACTCATCAAAGTAACACTGTGTTAGCCAAAAAGTGGTGTGATACTTGAAGATGCTTCCTCAAGAATGTTCTAGACTTGTTTTTTCTTCTTAGTCACAAATTCTGAGGCCACTTTTCTCTTTTTCTTCCTTCGTTTCTCTGCATTCATTAGAATTAGTCTTTTTCATCTTCTTTTTAATACACTAGAAATAATTTATCGTACAATTGAGCAGATTTCATGGAAATTGATGAATATTCAGGTTCCGCTCTTTCTTCCTTGAAATGGTCGTTTTACACTCTGAAAAATTAGATTTTATACTAAACCTTTCTAAGCTCATCCTGAATTCTTTCAAGCTTTGCTTAGTCTCACATGAATGTACTCATAGTCATAACTCGAAGTGGAGACCAGTGCGACATCGGAAGATGTTTTCTTGCCAATAGACTATGGCTAATGACACAAGTCTCATCTCAAAAGCTTTTTATCGTCTAGAGAGATTCCTATGTGAACTATTTAATTAATTATAGTATCTTACTTGATTCATCAAAGTAATAAGTTGTAAGATAAGTTGATCTTGTCAAAGATCATCACATTACCATAATTAAATATATTTGGATATTCTTCATGTTTTATTATTTTATGCATAAAGAGAAAAGATAATTTTGTACTTTAACAAATAAAAGAAAAACTTATTTTAGAATAACTTTGTTTTTCATAATTAGTAAGTACTTACTTTGAATATTTCAATTTTCTTCAGAATGATTCATTGTATTATAATTTCGGATTCTAATGAGAATGAACTTGGATCAATATTAATAGGCTAAATTTGATATATTAAATCATCACCATCAAATAATTTTAAGAAATTCCATAATCTATTTGCCTATATACTTTTATTGAACAAAAATAAAAGTTCAAATTATGGAAGCACTAATTCCTGGCTTTTAACACTAAACATCGTTTATCCTTAATACTTAGTACTGTCAATTGCAACCGACTCTTCAAGTCATGTCGACTTAAATGTGATTGTTCTATCTGACGTCTTCGTTGTAGTCATACGTTTATCAACAAATTGTTTTTATTTTTCAATTAATAAACGAACTTGTGGAGTTTGTTCATCTTCCTATATTAAATAAAAATTTAAATAAAGAAAAATTAAAAATTCGTTTATCCTGTTAAATATTATACTAAATTGTTTGACAAATGCTTGATACATACCGCTTATAAATTTATCTTTTAATGAACTAATATTTTCATATATCAACATATGCATACCTAAATATTTGTTTATTGAAAAAAAAACATCTTTTCTTATTTGTACAGACTAAAATAAATAATTTGAAATTGTTGTTGTTGCCCAATAAGAATATTTCCCGATCCGTGGTTTAGTCTAGTCTGTTAACATATATATATGGGTCATCCAATCAATGTAGAAATCGATATCCACTAATGCACTTAATTCGAATAGAAGGTCAGAAAAAACAAATTTAATAAAAACGTATAGAAACAACAGATATATTTACCTATATATTTTGTTTTCGGGTGTGGGTGGGTGTGGGGTGCGGGTGTGGGTGTAGGGTGGGTGTGTGTGTGTGGGTGTGTGGGTGTGGGTGTGGGGTGTGAGTGTTGGTATTGTTTCGTCCCCATACACCCACACTCAAACCTACAACCCACAGCCACAGCCACAGCCACACTGACACCCACACCCACCCACACCCCACCCACACCCACCCACACCCCACCCACACCCACCCACACCCACACCCTCATGATTTTGTTAGCAAATTGATACAACCTTCAGTAGTTTTCAAAAAATCACATTTTATCGCGGTAAATCAGACAAATACTGCGGAACGAGTATTAAAGATAGTTATAGGAAATCAATAGCCTTACCATTCTGAAGAGAAGATGAGCACAAATTTTCATAGTTATCATTATCTACTTGTCATGTTTCTCAATTTTAGTTAAATTAAATGATTCCAAATCCTTTTTTTCTGTAGCAGATTTAGCACTGATTGAATTCTGTTTCTCTTCTGATTCCGATACTTTGAGTGACATGGTGATCTGGCATAAGAAATTCAATGAAAATATTGTTGAACAAAAATCAGATATCTTCCCCAAGTTGACTATCTTAGCATTGTTTTTATTTTGTCTACGTATCATCAATGTTCAGTTCGTAAACTCTTAATTAGTAATGAAACTTTTCAACGCACGTGGATACCTTTGAAATTGTCAATACCCACAGACATCACAAACTTTCTAAAGCACGGTGTAGCATTCCTTAACTTTTTGCTAAGCGGTGACAAAAGTATAAGCATATATGAAATTAAATTTTCTGATGCTGTGACGAATACAGATCTAGTCTTTATAAAAGAAGTGATGCAAAAAGTTGATTCTAGGTTCAGTAACATCATACATTTTTAATTAATTAGGAATCGATAATGAATTGACTTTGATTTGATTTTTATTGTAATCGATTCGCTACCAACTGAAAATCGATAAAAGAATAATGATTTTAGTCATTTAAAATGGATATTTTCTAACTTTTACATGAATTATTTTTTTACATGAAAGTGTGTCCGCAGTTTTTACAGGTAAGTATTGTAGCTGTCTCTTTAATGAAGTTACTTGCTTATTCAGAACGATGCCAATTTTCGCCGAGCAAGTTTGACTAGAAATCGATCGTTCTTTAGAGGAAACGTTTTGTAAGTGAACTGAAAACTATGCTTTTTTATACTCTGGCTAACTAGAACTACCCTTGGAAATAAACAGTCTTTGTTCTACCCTTAGTTTCACATGCTCTCAATTATAAAGAAGCATGATACTGTTGTTTAGTTGGAAAGCTGACAATTCTCATGGACTTCTCAATTAGAGACTTTTCAATGTAGTGATGTAGATTGAATCCAGTGACTAATTCGACTTGTTATGAAGACTATTACTTCTTTCTATGGTATTTTTATCATGATATTGACGTGAAAAAAATACACAGACCTAGACAGGCTGGCACAGGCAGGCTAGGAGGAGTGTAAGCCTGTCACAGGCAGGCCAGGCCTTCAAAAAGTGGGCCTGTTTGAAGCTCTGGTTAGTATTGAATATGTTCGTTATGGCCATATCGATATACGATCACATTTACGCGTTTTAAATGAAAATGATTGAGTAGCATTTTATAAATCGTGAATGAATGTTGAAACGATAGAATTTTAATTATTGATTAGTGATGAATTTGATCAAATGCAATTTAATCGACGACAAAATCAAGCAGAAACATCATCTTGTTTAATCATTTAAATAAAACAAATGGCACCAAAAGAATATTCATGCAAAACTCAATTAGAAGAACTTGTTCAAACCCAGGTTCTTGAAATATTCGGTGTAGAATCAGAAGAAACGCATGTTTCAACTCAATCATAAGTTAAAAAACTTTAGCGATTAAGACAACCGAAAAGTTGGAAAGGCAATGAACATTCGAACACTTATCAATGCATTAAAGACATTCAAAACGATTTAACAAAAAAGACATTTCCGTATATTTGAACTTTTGTTCCTTTATTCGATAGAAAAGTCGTTTTTGACAAAATAATGTATTAGTATCATCTTTAGTAAAAAAAAATAGTATGGTTTTAAAAGAACGTTTTATTAGCTTATCAATATTTTCTCAAAAATTAAAATAATCATAATCCTTTAATCTCTGATGTAGATTGATGAATGGTTTGTTTGATCATGTCTTTTGAAACTAATTTTAATTATATGACCATTATACTTGAATGTTTGATAGAAGACATTATAGACTATATAATGGTTTAACATGACTAACAGATCATGAAACTCGATTTGTGAGAAGTTTGAAAGTAAATATGTGTGCAGAAAACGTTTAACATAAGCATTTCAAATTTATATATGTGGCACAAATGACAACAGATTTGTACAGAAAAGTAATATCTTTAATATCTATCAAGCACTCTTATCACCAAATCCAAAAGCGCTGTTTTCGATATTTGTGTTTGATAAAAGTTATTCAATGTTATTGTCTTCTATATTCATATCTTCATCTTTGTCACTCTTTGCATTCTTAATATGATCTATAGGTTCTTGGTAACAAAGGATGATCGTTAATAAACTGTCTCAGCATCTCTGAAAAAATATACTTCATTAGCTCACCATCTCATCTGATAGTGGTAATGCTCAACACCATCGGTAGTAAATATTCCGTTAGTGATACGTAACAATTATGTGAAAAAATCAAAATAAGACAAATGTGGCAGGGACATCAAATGAGCCGTCACTTTTGTTTGTTAATAACTGTTGTCTTTCACAGAAGGATTTATTCTAATGGATCATAATCTGTTTATGACTAATGTCATAATACATAATTAATATTTTTTACTGTATACAAAAAATAGAAAAGAACAACTCGTTCTATTATTTTAATTGAATACATATGCTTTAGAATTCATAAATATTGTTACCTTTAATAGTTCGATTAGGAATCAATAGACTTATTACTGCAAAGATACTGCATTTTTACAATATTTTTCAAATGTAGACCGTGGTCGCCTTCAGGAAAACTAGAAAAACTCATTTTGAATTTCCACTTGAAATTTTGTCTAGGCGTATGCCTTAATCAGGATAGTTTTTTGTGAATATTTCAGGCCTTGTCGTAGTTACTGTCCTATGATACAACCATGGCAATAGTCTATCTTTTACATCACACATATCAATCACCAGATTTGATATTCTTTTTTAGAATGCAAGCATAGCGCCAGACTTGAAAATTTCAGTAGAAACTGTGCTTGTTATGACTTGCTTCTCGATTCAAAATTTCAAGTTGAAATTCGAAAATCAGTTTTCCGGATGTTTTTGAGAGACCACAGTATTCGTTTAAAAAATATTGTAAAATTGCAGTGTCTCCGAAACAATCCATGAAGAGTATGAATTATTTTTCGGGTATTTATGACTCATTGAGATCTACATAATGCACATAGCCTCGACTCAACAGTGATTTAGCCGTCGGCTCATTTCTCTCGTTAGTTCATATGCAAACACTATGTCTATTTGAGAAATGATTTGATCTCGAACGATTATTTTTGATGAAACTATTTCATGCTACTTACTTACTAATGTAATACTCAATTTAAGTTTAGCAGACTTTTTCTATCACCTAAAGATTTGGATTGTTAGTTTATATTGTGTTTTCATTTGTATGATTTCTATAATCATGAGCACTGACGTTCCAAAATTTATATTCTACTGCCATGAGTATTCTTAATTATCAAAATAACTTTTCCAATTGTTCAGCTAGAATTCATTGGAAGCTTTTTATTAATATTTTTGTGTTTTGTAAATCGATACAAAAAACTATTATTATTATTATTATTATTAGATATTTATTGATAAGATTCTCTGCAAGAAAAACAAATCAGGCATCACATACTGCTCTCTGCAATACTTAACAAAAAAAAACATTAACAAAAACTTTCATTAAAAATATAAATATTTCTCATGGAAAACAAATTATTCTCTCAAACGTGATGCATTTTCGGTATTGAACAAGTTGATAATTCATTATGCCCTTCATTTTTTAATGCTTGCCTTGTATGATTCATTTGATATCTTTGACCTGTCAGCTGTGAATCGAATGAAACCCATGCATCATCATTACTAAGACCATCATCAGATGATGTAAGTGATACAAGACGTAATCGAGATGTTATATTATGATTAGTATTATTATCAAGAGATGTTTGAACACCGACATCACAACGTTTAACTATTTGATGACAATCTGAACAAATAAATTGAGTCGAAGGAGAACGATGAACACTATTCGATTTAAAGAGTGCTTCAGCAGCAAGACGAAGACTATCATTAGTTGTTGAAGTCGCTGATATAGTTTGTGTATTGTTGAATGCAGGCATAGTTGTTGTAGTAAGTAATGGTGGTGGTGCAACAAATGTTGGTGGAAAAGTCGGTATTAGAACACTACGTTGTGATGAAATAAATTGATTTGCAGATGTCTGAAATGTGTTTTTCAATAATCAATTGAAGATACTTCTCTAAGTTAGTTAATTGTTGAAAAGAAGATTTTAATAATTTAATTGAAGAGAACCTATCCGAAATAGAGTTTAGGACGTTTACATGTCAAATCAGTTCTAAATCGAACATCTGAACAATCTATATGAGCCCACTGTGTGACTCATCGATCTTATTCATGAAAAAAGTGACTATTATTCGAAATTGAGATCAGAAAAAATATTTTATCATAGTAATAGGTGTTTGATAGAGTTGACTTGGTCAACGTCTGTTGAGATTTCTTATT
Source organism: Rotaria sp. Silwood1 (assembly GCA_905250075.1). Taxonomy (NCBI): domain Eukaryota; kingdom Metazoa; phylum Rotifera; class Eurotatoria; order Philodinida; family Philodinidae; genus Rotaria; species Rotaria sp. Silwood1. The sequence continues at coordinate 391,334 of CAJNOP010000033.1, forward strand.
TTCGACTCAAATAAATACTGGCACTGTCAAGCTAACTAATTTTGAATCAAGGCTCCTCATAGCACACAAGGACCAAGATATTCAAATCTTAAGATATTTACAGCTGATACTTCAAAACTGTTGCACCATTCATTTTACTGTTTTCTTCAAAGTTCGATAGAATTTGGTGAGTTACATAAGAAAAAAAATAATATTGCAGAGATTCAAAAACAATTACAAATAAGACCAATTTACTATTATTGTTACATATGAGGGCAATGAATGTAAAATTAAATATGGGCAAAAATGGTGCCGCTCATGTCTAAGCGAAATTTTGACTGTGGTAAAATTGCTTTTGAATATCTTTGCCATTGTTTTTTTCGTTATGTAAGTCGTCAAGTTCAATCTAACCATGACGAAAAAAGAAAAATAAATGATGTTGAATTTTGTAAGTGTAAGTATATGCCATAGATTGTACATACCTCGAATCTGAAATGTCTAGGTCCTTAGATTGATTACATGGAACATATTTTTGTTTTATCTAGTTTACATAAATACAATTCAAACTACTCTATTGATGAAAAAGTGAACAATAAGAATAACTATATGTTGACTTTTCTTTGAGAGTAGTCTATAAATAGTTAAAATCTTGATCCTTTATTTGTTCATATACACAGAGAGTGCCAGATACTCTTGAAAAAAAAAGATTCGAGTCTAGGGTTCATATACACGTGATGTCACAGCTTCGTAATACGACAACTCATTTATTAAATTATTTATTATGGCAGCGATAATATTCATTTAACCCGAAAATGATCAATCTCGTTAGCTCATAATACACGACCTCCAATTGTAAATACTTTAGTTGATTTTCGAATGGTGTATATCTTGATTTGGGCTTGTGGATTGCTTCTTCAATAATCTTTTCAAAAATGTTCCTACGTTAGATAAATATTTCAGCAACAATTTAAACGATGATATCCTTATGAAGTAGTGTCACTTGCATGAGAAATTTATGTTTCTGATTATTTTTAACTGTATCTAAGTTACCAAAAATGGAATCTATTACTAATTTAAAGCTAAATACTGAATGACAATGTTGAATTTACCTATTCAATAAAATCAGGCACTGTTATTTTTGTTGGGATTACTTTATTCGAAATGTTTTGCGAAACAATCTTTCTAAGCAACGGTCAGTTCCCTGCAGAATATTGAATGAAGTTTTTTTAAAAAGAAGTTCTTTAATTTCATTCCCTGTTTCTATAGAAAATAAGTTCATCATACCGAATCAAATCTATTTTTAATTTGTTCTTGAATCTGTCCTGATGTTGTTGAAATAAACTCATTCGGATGTCGATGTAAAAGTCTAACAGCTAAATTACAATCATCTTTATATCGTTGTTTTTCAATTTGTAAATCATTAATTGTTTCTTTTAAACATAAAATTTCTTGTTTAGCATCAAATAATGATTGTTCTAAATGATTTTTTTCATTTGAATATGTTTCAACAATTGATAAAACTCGTTCTTCTAATAAACTATTTTGCATTTGTAGTTGTCCATGTATATCAGCTAATTTTAAATAACGTTCACGCATTAATGCAAGTTCATTTGTAAGTAAATTAATTTGTTCACTATTATTCATCTTTGAATAAATAAGAATGTTTATTTATTTCGTCTATTAAATCAACTACATATTCATTATTTTTGTTTTTATTTATTATCTGTCTGTAATCGATTGACAAAAAAAAAAAATTATTTTTTTTTCCATTTAACAAAAAAATTCATCGTGAGCAAATCGTTCGATTTTTCAAAAGCAAACAAAACGCCAAAAAAAATAATAATAAACTTATCTGACTCTTTGATGTTACATAAGAGAATTAAAAGATTGTTACAAATAAAATATTCTTGAAAGATCTTTTATGTGATGTCAAATACAAAAAAAAACATGAAAAGATACATATTTATATCGAGATGGAGATTAATATCATTGAAATATTTAAAAAAGTGAAATGAAATGATAGATAGATAGAGAAAACAAACGAGCTCGATCGTATGTTGGTATCTGACGAGCATGTTCTTATAAAATACTATTTAATTAAAAGTAAAGAAATTAGTTACAGACAGAAAAGCTCACCAGGATGAAATAGGTTTTTATTTTATTATTGTGTTTTCAAAGTATGTTTCGTATTATTATTGTTATCACAAATATGGATGTTCTAGTTTGACAAAAAAAAAAGAAAAACAAGAATCACAAACTATTTGCGCACGCGCGGATGACATTAGTTCATTGTAATAACCAAACTTCTGAATGTACAACAGCAGCAAATAATATTTACATAATTATATACAAAATAAATACCGACAGATAACTTAGAAATATGACAAAAAATATTCGATTGTTTTGTTTAGATTGATGATTCAAAAATATTATGTATCTGTTCGATAAATGAAAGTTCAAGTGGAACGGTATATTCATACACACCTATTGGTAGTTCATGTTTACTTAATGGATGCCATGGCCAGCCAAGGACTTGTCCTATCTATAATAAAGAACAATATAGAATATATAAAAATGCCAAAAACAAAAAAAAACGTATCTATCGAGAAATACATGAATGATCAAGATACAGAATGTCCTAAACGTCACCGAACATTTTTCACATTAGCAAAAGTGAGCTTTGGGAACATTGAATCATATTAGAAATATCTTATTTGAAAACACGTTTGATGAGTTTTGAAAGAAACAAGATTTTCAGAAAATGAAGGTTTCCGAACTTTCCATCTTAATTTTTTAAAACTTCCCAACTCTAACCAAAAATTCTTCGGTAACTTTTTGGTCACCCGATAGATTTCGATTACTTTACACAAGATCTCAGATTTCAAATAATATATGATTCAATCTAATAATAGACATTTTATTTTTACACTATGCCTGACTTTCTGAATAAGAATCACTATGCAATTTCTCAAGTGTCTGCTGTATATAATAGAATGCGATAAGATTTCCATGTTAGAAATCTAACATCTTCTTAAAACTAAATCTATTTTCTTTTTATTAAGGTGAAATAGATGCTAATCAAAAATCAATTATAAAAAATTCATGACTTGTGCAGAAATTCAAAAGAAATATATTTGCAGTACTCGTCAAAAATATAAGAACGTGTTTTTTTTTCTACGATACCAAACATTTATCTCAAATTCAAATAATAGTTTCAATAGACCATGAAGTTCTCTATCCATACCGAAATTTCATAGATGGATTACATAAAGCATAAAATTACGAATGTTACATATCCTACGATCTTTTTTTTCAAAATTTATAAACGTCACAAAAGAAATGCCTTTTCAGCAATGCTAAATTTCGATTTGTGAAGCTCATAACTTTTGGAATGAAGGTCGCATGAACTGCGATAACCTTTCATTTTATCTAGAATGTTGTACTTTTTAAAACAGTACTATTAAAACAATGTCTTCGACAAAACTTTCTGAAACTTGAAAACTACCAGTTTTGGTTTTCTAGAAACCTTTCTCTCATAATCCATCTATGAAATCTCAGTATTGATAGAGAACTTCATTGACTATTCAAACCACTATCTTGATATGAAATAAATGATTAACATTCTAGAGCAAAAACAAAAGAGTTCTTATACTTTTCACCAATACTCTATAAATATGGATGTCTTAACTTTTTTTTTTATCTGAGATTTCAACTTACAATTGTCTGAATACTATTTGTACAAATTCCATATTGTATAAATGCATCATTTCCATCATCATCTTCAACAAATTGATGATTCATTTGTAAATGTCCATATTGTAATGTCATAACACAATCAGCACATACATTTAATCGACGTAATTGTGGACGTAATTTAGCAATAGCAAGTAAATTAACTTCTAACACTTCGTATCCTAAAGAAAGAAAAACAAAAAAGAATTAATTTATTTTTATTGAAATTTTAATCATATACAAAAAATAAAACAAGATAGTTACCAAGAATTGTAAGTGAAGTAAGTTTTTTACATTGCCAAGCCAATAGAACAAGTGGATCTGGTTCAGCACGAAATAAATTATGATAACGAAGTGCTGGTTCAGTTACACTATCAATGACATCAAGACATTCCAATGTTGAACGATAATGAACAGATAAATAGCATAATAAATCAACATTAAGTGATGAACAAAAATACATCCTAAATTTATACATATCAACAGTCAAGTCTTTCAACAAAAAAGAATTTTTTTTTTTATCAATAGAACATACCTTAAATGTGATAATGGCATACCAGGACGAAGTATACGAGAATATTTTCGAAATGTTTCATGTGCATTTAACATATGAACAGCAACTCGTAAATCAGGCATAATACTAGCTATTGAATGCCATACTAATTCATCAATAGGTTGTATATCCGAACGAAATTCACTAACATGTACAATTAATCTAATAATAATAAATATAAAGAATAGTTTTATTTTTGAAAATAATAAAAATTCTACATACCGTTTTAATGGTGCTAATTGTTGTGCAAAACATTGTAATAATTCATCTGTAAGATAAGTTGAATCAATACTTAATGTATTTAATGATGTAAATGGAAGAAATGATTGACTTGTTAAATATATATCTAAATAATAAATATTTATTATCACAGTTTTCTAATACTATACGTGGAGTACAGAGAAGGTATGATCAGAAACCTATCTACTTAGAACACATGAGTTGTAACAATGTAATATTTGACGTAAATTTTACACGATTATAAAAGGTATCATTCTCAATGAAAGTATATAAACTCAATCACTCGACAACGGAGAAATTCCGATATATTTTTGTCTCATACAATGTAAAACAAAGCTATTTTGACATTCATTATCTTCGTAAACAGTTTTTAAAAAATGCACGAAAACAGTGTTGTGTTTCAATGTTATTTTGATATGTACTTTAGATCTGCAATTCAATATACAATTCAAATAATTATAGCAACCTTTTTTGAAACGGAACATGTTTTTCATGTATATTTTTCAGTTTTTTGCAATGATAGATTTAAAAAAAAATATTTCGAAGTTCTCGTCTTTCGATTGGCATGTCATTTTGACTTTTTGAATAAATGTTATCTTGTCGACTCTCGTTTTTATCCGACATCAAAATCATATAAATATGCGTGAGTTTTTCTGCATTGTTTTCTTTTCGAATTCATGACAACTCCCAATACGTATTGATGAAAATGTCAACAACGTGGAAGTAGTGTGTCTTAATGATTTTGTTATAACGAGAAAAAAAAGAATCTTGTACACTTCGAGTAGATTGGAAATATTTATAATTCATCCTATCTAATTGAAAATGAGATTGACTTTTTTTCAAGATTTTTGTAGAAAGACTGAAGAATCCTATTTGACTTAACTTACCAGCAATTGAATGTGTTTCACTACTTTTAATTGATGCTAAATGAAGTTGTTTAATTGATTGAGATTGTTTTTGTGCTAAAACATGAACTAATTCTTCAATACGAAATAAACTTTCAAACCAACAACCAAATGAAATAATTTCCATAGATTGATTTGATACAATAATTTGTTCAAGTAAATGAAAAATTCTACATACAAAAACAAAACAATAATATAAATAAACTGTTTTTTTATTTATTTACTTACTTATCACAAAGTGGTATAAATGGTTGTTCATTTTCTGCTAATGCACAACGTGTACTTGTTGGACGAAAAATTAAAATTTTAATTTTTCGATTTGTACATGCTAATATATCAAGAATTTGTAAAATATCTTTTATTATATTTATATCTGTTGGATCAAAACGTATTTCAATATAACGTGTTATACTAAGAAAATTTGTTGCTAAATAACGAAAACATTGTATATCATTATGACGATCAATAAGACTTAAACGAAGACAACGATATGGAATAGATGACCATAATTTTGGATGATATAATACATTACGCCATGATACACATGTTGATGTAGCGGATAATAGATCATTATGTTTTAAATAAGAAAATATTTCGGCAAGAACTATTTGTGGTAACTCAGAATAATCATATGAAAATACCATAATCAATATTTGAAGGAGAGAAATAAAAAAAAAACAATAATGAAAATAATTTATCAATGCTAATTTTATATTAAGTAAGAATAACTGTTGTTAATGAGTCATTGGGAAAAATAAAGAAAAAGACAAGCAAGCAAAAGAAAAAATAAAATAATATGAGAGTATGACCTTGATAGGATAGATCAGCTGAGTGCAATAAGCAAAAACAATAGATGTCACTTATTGATGGTATAAATATTTCATTGGTGCTTATTTATTCTTTTATAACCATTATTACAATTATTACTACTAAGGTATAGATTCTTATATTATGTTGTTCATAGAATTTATTGTAACTGATATTTGATTGACGAATAAATATTAAAATAAAGCTTATCTTGAGTTATTAGCTGGTTCGTCGTTATTATTTAGAGATTTATCAGATAGCTCGAACATTACTTTGTCGCATGGATAAAAAACGAGCCGTAAGAGATAATCTTGTACTATTTTTCAAATATTCAGATTAGACAAGTATCATTTATAAACGATAATAATTGGAGAGATATGACCTTTTATATGGCTTATGAGGGAATTCCTTCAACTGATTAATTGATTTCCAGTCGAGACTCTATGTTGGATGTGTAGTCAAATGAGCTATAAATATCCTGAAAAGAGTTCGAACCTTTAGCTTATTGCTTCTGAGATATTGCACTTGGGAAATATCTTTTAAATTAATGCTGTAGTCCTCTTCAGAAATACTAGAAAATTTTATTTTCGAATTTCGACTTGAAACTTTCCATAGATACTCCACTCAATGAGAATAGCTTATTGTTTGTGCAACTATTAGATATTTTCGTTGTTTCTATCCTAATATTCAACTTGAATAAAAGCTTGTCTTTTATATTATTCATACACAGTAGCAGATTTTAACTTCTTATTTCAGAAAACGAGCAAATAAAAAGATTTCATAGTATTCTTGGAGGAACTACTATATTGACTTCAAAGAAATACCGTAAAAATGCAGTATTTCACCAGCAATAAGATATAGATCCGTACTTTTTTCAGTGTATTCATACTTTATTAAGGCTTACATGATGCCTTAAGTTTGGCACTTCTCTCGTTAGTAAGACAACAGCACATCGCTGTTTGTATCAAGAGCTGGTGTCAGAATTTTTTTTCTACAATGGGCCGAAGCCCAACAAAGAGTTTTATGACTAGAAGAAGACGAAAAAATATTTTATTATCTGGATTCTTCTTCCGAAGAAATTAAGCGAAAATTTCTGTTAGAATTTGACAGAAATTTGACGTAATGTGATTATTTAAAGTGCTTTGTCGCTTCGCTTCTCAAAAGTGAAATTAAGTCAATTTTTCAAAAAATACAAATGTAGAGGACTCTGAACTACTCTTCATCAGACTGTATAAGCATAGTCAAAGCAGTCTATAATGGAAATAATTAGCGAGTAAAGCGAAGTAAATTTTTTAAAATATGAAACGTAATTTAATTTCGTGAAATATTTCGAAAGTTTCATCTAAATTTATGAAGTGTTAGAAACTACAAAATTCTCAAGTACTACTAAACTGTGACAAAAGGATCCAAATGTAACTTGAATGACAAAATATAGTAAACTAAATGTAAAACATGAGGTAAAATGATATTACTATTATTTGATTTATTGTAGATAGTCTTAAGCATATCATTCGCTGATTATTTATTTTAAACGCAGATTATTTTGATAGAAATGTCAAATAAGTACGAAGACTGTCCGTTATTGGTATAATACTTAGAAATATGATGATTTAACAAGACGAAGCACTCGTTTACTGTGTTTATTTATGATTTTCATTTGACAACTAACATTTGCATATATTTTAAATTATTCTGTCACATAAACAACAATTAATTTTGATTGATAGATACTATTGGCAGGTCTTACTAAGTATTCTCAACACATATCTATCAAGGCAAAGTCTAATCTTTTGTTATGTATATAATGTATTAACATCAAATAACTTGAGTTTCACATTGACGTCTCAGGTGAATAAGAAATTATAATATTAATATTGAAAAATATCGATGAAGTATTTTATTGATTATTTTCATATACTCTTTTGAAGTACAGAACATGAAACCTTGGAGAAAAAAAAAACATCTAAAGACTCTATCACATAATTTCACTCTATCGCATAATTTCCTTTTTTTTATTTATTTATTGAATAGTAAGCTAGAGAAATCCTATTGGGAAATAAATTAATCTTGACAGAGAATCGATGTTGTCTGTGAAGTAAACGATTTCTGCCTATATTTGAATACATTTCAATAGAAACAATATAGTTATTCCATGATTTACATAACTGGAAAAGAAAAATCAAGCAGGAAACAATTTTCTTTGTATACATCAAAAGGTTGAACAAAATACATTGCAAAGGAGTTTTTTAGAATAAATCTTAAAGAAAAAACTTCTGTCAGATCTTTGACTCGATTATATTTAAAAGTTAAACGTAGATGTTAAATTAAATATCTTTAATAGACTCAAGCATTAGTACTCAACAGTGAACGAACTGGAAATTTTCTAAAAGAAATTTTATTTATTTATTAATATTTTTTCTTATGTGTTTATCGGACTTTTTGATTTTTCATCCAACATCGAAAATTAAGGGTAATAAATTTAAATAACTTAATGATAATAATAATAGACATTGTTTAGTTCATTTTGTTTATGTGCTATTGATGGACTTCTCCAATAAGAAACAAATTATATTTTGGTAAATTCTTTCATTGTTTGTATGAAGCAAATCAATTATGAACAATTTTTAATCATATTACTCTTCAAATGCATTCTTTTTACAAACTACTTAGATTTTATTCTAGCCAATTCTTACAAATTGATTATTTTTTTTCGATAGAATATCAACAATTATTAAAGTTAAGTGCTTATGTTTAAATAGCAACGCGACATTTGATTTTCTCATTTCGTATAGAAAGGAAAAAAAACATATCTTCCTTCATCTATAATCGATACCACAGATGTACGGAATCGAGAGAAAAAACATTGTCGCGACTGAGACCACAGGAAAAATGGTTGTTTTAACTAACACTAAAGATTATGGTTGAATATTTTATGATTTTAAGTGAATTATCTTATATATGATGTCAATCAGAATATAATTCAAATGCGATGATCCATATAAGTGCTAGTCATTGACTAAATAAAACAAAAAAGAACGAGTATTGAAGAATCTTTTTATATATTAAACGAATAAATTTTGGAATAGTTTTCTCTAGAGCGAGACCCAAAATGAACTTAATCTCACATATTTCCGATCAAATATTTTTCTGTTCCGTTCAGACATGAGTTTTGTATAAAATCTTTGAAGATTTAGTAATACATTTTTTTGTTAATGTAATCAATAAGTTTTTATGTAGTCCAAGCAACCAATTGTAATTAGCTGTATTAGTTTTTTTTTTCGAAAATTAGTTATTTTTTTTTTTCTGTATGTATCAAACATCAGTCCATTCTTGCATGAAAAAGTGAGTGAACAACTGATATTTTCTATGTTTTCCTTGCGTTCTTTGCATCTTCATCAACAAAACAAATTTCCTCGTCAGTTTCTACAGTCTTGGTTGCTTATATCTGTAAATAACGCAAGAGAAAAAAAGAAAAAAAAATGTCTCCTGGAAAATTGTTCTCTTTTTGCTTTGTTGCTCCGCCTATTTCTATAGATAGTTGAAATAGAAGTAAAGAAGGCAACATAATAAATTTTTTTTCTAGATTTCGCTGTACTGTTAATCCACCATCGGATATTAACAACAGTGGAAAAACTTCTAAAAAATTTAGTGAAAATTTATTTATTTATTCATCAAAGTAAAAAATCATAATTAAAAGCAAAGTTTTCTTTTTTTTTTCCTCAAAACAATGTTTAGTATGCCTCAATATTTATCTGCTGATAAAGAAAAAGAATTAGTTGAAATAGCTGCTACACTTATAACGAAAGGCAAAGGTTTATTAGCTGCTGATGAATCTACAGGTAGACTAAAACAATAATATTCTATTTCATAAAATGTTTATTAGCTTCAATGTTAAAACGTTTTCAATCAATTGCTCTTGAAAATAACGAAGAAAATCGTCGTCTTTATCGTCAAATTTTATTTACTGGTTCAAAAGAACTTTCAAATTATATATCCGGTGTTATTTTTTTTCATGAAACATTTTATCAATATGATAATAATGGAAAACTATTTCGTGATATATTAAAAGAAAAAGGTATTATTTCTGGTATTAAAGTTGATAAAGGTCTTGTACCATTGGCGGGTACAAATGGAGAAAATACAACACAAGGTCTTGATAATCTTAGTGAAAGATGTGCACAATATTATCGAGATGGAGCACGTTTTGCTAAATGGCGTATGTTTTCAAATTCTTTGTTAACGTTAAAAAACTTTGTTTATTTAGGATGTGCTTTAAAAATTGATGATGGTTTACCATCGGAATTATGTATTCGTGAAACATCAAATGTTTTAGCACGTTATGCATCAATTTGTCAACAAGTACGAACAAGGAAACATATTTTATTGTCACTTTTAGAAAACAAGATAAAACCTAGTCTGTCTGGTAGAAAACCTTTTTTTTGATCAATTATATCGATATCTTATCTGATAGCGATCAAAGCGTTAAAAAATTCGAAGGAATATTATACTATGAGGTGGATATTTTTATAAAAAAAAAACAATTACACAGAATTAATTAAAAAATGTCACGCCTTCGATATACTCATTATGACAAAAAAAAGTTTTTATGATTTGATTAAAACATAACAGAGATATGATATTAATACTGTAGCATGGGTACGTATACCCAACGTGGTGGGAAAAAGTTTAACAACAACTTATTTTTGATTTGTTCCTAGGTGTTACAAAAAGAATCAGACATGGTAGTTTTCAATTTTCAGAAGCTATTTTTTAACAATGTTATGTTAAAGAGTATAAAATGAGAGATATTCACATTTTGTGCAGAATTTTGCACAGTTTTAAATGAAATTGTTGAAAAATAGCTTTTGAGAACAGAAAACTACTGCGTTCAGTTTTTTCGAAACGTTGTCAGCAGATGAAAGATTTCATTAACTATTCGAATCACTGTGCGAATTAGAGCTAAAAACTTACCATTATAGGTAAACCAATCAAAAATACTTTTCTGTTAAACTTTCGTTCAACATGTTGCGTATGGATTATCACATTTCAGTAATAAAATATTTCAACTAAATCGAAAAATTACTTAGAAAAATGATCAGAAATCAATTCTCTGCAAAATCTGATAGTTTTCAATTGATTTTGAACCAGTTGACTGTTGCTAAAAATACGCACTACAGAAGAGAATCATATTGCACGTTCGATTGGTAGTACAGAAGATACCGATATTTGTGATCAGAAAAAAAAAATTCCTACAATATAGGCTAGATATCATCTCGCTTTTAGAAGACAGGACACTTAAATATGTTTTCTCGCAAGAAATAAAAATGATTAAGAGAGATAAAAAAAAAAGAAGCTTTTCTCTTTTAATAATAGAATGGCATTGTACCAATAGTTGAACCAGAAGTAAGATTATTTTTGCTTTTGAACAATATTTAATTGATTCATTGTAGGTATTACCAGAAGGTGATCATGATTTAAAAACATGTCAATATGTTACTGAAAAAGTCTTAGCAGCAACATATAAGGCACTAAGTGAACATCATGTTTTCTTAGAAGGAACACTTCTTAAACCAAATATGGTTACTGCAGGTTTGTTAAAATATACTTTTTTTTTTAATTTAAAAAACAAAAGAAAACTATATTTTTTTAAATATAGGTTTTGATTGTAAGAAAAAATATAAACCAGAAGATATTGCTCGTGCAACAGTAACGGCATTACAACGAACTGTTCCACCTGCTGTGCCAGGCATTTGCTTTTTATCTGGTATGTTTTGTGTTAATTAGTAAGGAACTATGTCATGTAAATATCTTTGTTTTTTTTTTTCGAGGTGGTCAATCCGAAGAAGAAGCATCAATTAATTTAAATGCTATTAATCAATATCCAGGCAAAAAACCATGGACATTAACGTTTAGTTATGGACGAGCACTTCAAGCTAGTGTTCTTGCTACATGGGGTGGTAAACCTGAAAATATTTTACCTGCACAAAATCAACTTCTTAAATGTGCTCAAGTAAAAATTGATATTTCAGATTTGTTTTTATACGATTCTAATGGGATGGAATTTTTTAGGCTCATGGTGCTGCTGCCAAAGGTGAATATAAAGGTGGTGCTAGTGGCACAGCTGGTGGTCAATCATTATTTGAAGCCAATAGAAATTATTAAATAATTTAATCTGTTATATCATTTCGTAGAATATTAATTTTTTTTTTATGTAATTTTTCTATTGTTTCACATTATCCTTCTTTTGTGATTTAGTAGACGAAGAAACAAAAGAAAAAAAAATAGTCCATATTAATCATCTAGTTCGCCGGTTTTCTTTTGCACTCGTATTTATTTGTTAAATATTTATCTATCAAAAAGAATCCGAGTCATATTGAGAAAACTCGTGGTGTTTATCGATTCATATACATATATATTGAAATAATAATAAAGAATTTCACGAATCACGATCTAAGGTTTTTTAAGATTATTGTTGATGTAAGACAGTTCTTGACGTGTTTCTGTTTTGAATAATAGCGATAGAAATTTGGACGATCTTTCCCACTCACACATAGTTTATGAGAAAATTTCCTCAGATGTTTTCTTCGGGTTTCAATAATTCTTTACCGATAGATACTATATAGAAACCTAACAAGGCTTGAATTCTTGTTGAGATTTGACTAAGCTAATGAGTTTTTTGTGAGGTCCCAGTGTTTCAGAAAACGCTTTTTTTCGAATTTTGATCCGAAATTTTGTGCTTATAGGGAACTCAACAAGATTAGCTTCTATAAAAAAATTCAGAAGTTTTGAACAAAGCTATTTTCAAAAAATAGACCATTATCTATAGACAGTGTGCGTACAAGATGCATCTTTCGACAACTTCATATCGCGAAGAGATTTTGTTCAAAACTTTTAAGTTTTTTTTTTTATCAAATTTAGTCTAGTTGAGTTTTCTATATGCACCAAGTTTCACATCAAAACTCGAAAATACGAGCTTTTCAAAAATTCTGGATACCCGGAAAACAGATATGTCAAAAATTCGATAATTCAGTCAACTCTCAATATGATCAGCAATCTTTGTAGAGTTCTACGTATTATATTTTGACAAAAAGCCACCGAAATCGGAAGTGGACGTCTAAGAGAATTTCCTCATTAGTAACCCCTCATTACAGACCTTCAGCGATGTTACTGACATTCGATTACAGACTGTATGTGAATAATGTCTCATTATAATGTATGGCTTACTTGCCTATTGCATTTTTGAAGCATTAATTAAAAGAATGATGAAGCAATGCGTTCCAAAATAAATAGAATAGAATAATCCACTTGTGATTAGAAATGACAGTTATCTTGTGTTTCACATTTCAATCGTGTTAGGATTGTGCCAATAACTTTTTTAAAAGAAAGAAAATTTATATAACATAAAGGGCATATATATTATTCAAAGCAAAAAAAATGAACTGCACGTTCTAGTTTTGATACATCAAGACGAATGGAAATAAGCAAATCTTATTATTTGTATATGTATTGATTTTCTAAGAGATTTTATAAAATAATTTATAAATAAATGTATCTGTTCAAATCTATTGATATTATTAATTAGAAAAAAAAAACATTATTAGAAAGTAAATTATGAAGATAATAAAATGAAATTATCTCTATTCGACATGAATTGATATATCAAAACTAATAAAAAGAAAACATACACATATTGTCCGAATATATAAAATTAATTATATTGTTTTGAATTTGAAAGATTAAGGAATCTGTTTCAGTTGCATGAAGCATTCTATAGATTCATGTTATTATTATTATAGATAGACAATCAGTAAATAAAAGAAGATACTAGAAATCAATACTACTATACTTCCAATTTTATGAATATTTTTCTTAGGAGATTATCAACATAAAACTTACACAAAATATTGAACAAAAAAGCATTTATTTACGTTTCAAAATCGAAGAGAAAAAGGTTGAAGAATAAAAGTGAAATAGAGTATGATATTCTAAATTAAAATCTAATTGCTTCATCGAACAGTCTAACCCATTATATATATTCATTGTTTCAAAAAGGATCTAAACCAAGAAATAAATTCTTCATACATGATATGAACTAACAATAATGATATCTTTCTAATGAAATTTATCTATTCCACAGTTTTGAATACAAAAAAAAACTACTTGAATAAAGAGTGCGACTTCATTGGAATGTTTTCCCGTAATCATCATAAAAGAAAATCATTTAAATCCATCGTCAAAGTTTATTTTACGATATTGTTTTGCTTTATTCAATTTTAAAATGTATCTTTTAGCTCATATACAATCAATATATATGCTAAGAAAATGAAGAAATATCTAGCACAAACGACTAGTTTTGCTCTTTATGTTCTATAAAAAAAAGAATAGCAATGTATCTTGATGAGTATATTGAATATTGTTTATCATCAAATATTAATCAGATTAGACATGAATTTTGAATTAGCTAAAACTTTTGCACCTTATACAATTCATTTTATTCATCTTTTTCGAACTTTTTATTTCACTTTATTTCATAGAAGAGTAACAGAATTTGTTAATTGATAATACTCTTCGATTACAGCAATGTTCGATATAATGGTGACAAGTGTGTTTGTTATTCAAACGAGAAAATGATAATTTCTCTATGTCGTATTAATGAAATGATTTGTCCATCTGACACCCACATCATATCATTTTCTTTTTTCTTTTTTTTACATATGACGACAAGACTAAATGGCTATTTTTTTTGTATCATTTTGTCTCTAATCGATTAGACAATTTAAACATAAAAAGACATTTGAACACATTTGATCTTTTTCATCTGCTCATGAACGACATATCCTCACCACGATCTCGTTGTTTAATAAAACTGATCGGTGGGGTATTTCATTCATTAGCATAATAAAAAAATTCCTCGATATTAATTTCAAAGAAAGTAAAAAGAAATGAAGGTAAAAATTTATCTTACTAAAAAAAAAAAGCATGCTCGTTTTATTTATTTATTTATTCGATAATAAAATCAAAAACATTGATTATCTTTTGGTTTACATTGAAATGTTTCAGAAAATTCGGGCATATGAACAAGTGCAGCATTTAATGCTGTTCTTTCATCATAACGACCTAATTGTGTTGCTACAAGTTGAAGTAACTCGTCTCGTTTATAACATTGTGTTTGAGCATAAGCAAGAAAAAATGTTTGTTCACTTGTTAAGTTTGTACCAGGCATTTTTAATGATTTTATTTGATCATTTTCTTTCAGTGTTGTAAATGCAAAACGAAGAGCACCAATATGTCGAAGAGTTGTTGGAGAAAATGGTTCACCAGCAAGTCTAACTAATACTTGTGTACCATATACATTATACGAAAGATTTTGTACATCACGTACATAATAATTAGTTATGCATCGACGGCTTGTATTATATGCATTCTCTGTTGATGTCGACCACCAATCAGATGTTTGTGTTCCATTAGCTGCATGTACACGACCTAAATTTGATTAAATATTTTATTATTACAAGTCAAATAAAATCAAATTATTTACCTTCTGGTCCATCGATACTAGCAAAGAGTTTTTGAGCAAGAAGAACACCTAATGAACCCATATTTACTGCCCTGTGAAGCAAAAGAAAACATGATTTATTTGCCTCATATATTTGTTTTTCTAAATTTTCTGAAAAGAAGTTGTGAAATAATTTTTTCAAAATATAAATCAAGACTTCAGTTACTATTTATGAAAAAACTTTGTCTGATAGAAATTCCAAGATGATCAACAATGAAACTTAGCTGGAAATAATCTTAGAAAAGAATTATTCTGATTTTAATTTTACTCTTGACTTATTCAAAAAAGATAAAAGCATAAAATTACAAAAACTTACCATGGCCATTCAGTATTAACAAGTGGTTCATCCATAGCACTAGCAATAACAAAAAGTCGATTAAACATTGCAATATAATCAAAAAGTCGACTTGTTCTTGTTTCAAAAAGATCCCAATGATCAAGTTGATTAGGATTTAATAATGAATTTAAAATAGTCCACGCATGAAATCGATGATAGCCATATGCATTTTCAAGATGAGAATTAGTTTCAACAGCAAACTAAATTTTTTCGTTTTGTTTCTCAAAATAAAAATTATATTATTTAATTAAATACATACTCTTTCATAATAATCATCAAGACGTTCATCATTCGATGCAATACTAGCATAACCAATAGCAGCTGTAAGTGCATCTATTTTTTGTCTTGCAATTGCTTTTGTTGTTTCATCAGGCATCCATGTTGCTTGTTCATTAATATATTTCTTTAATGCAGTTTTTAATGCATCGAAAATTTTTTGAACCTAAAATAAAATAAGAAAAGAATTTTGTTGAAAGAAAAAATTCAAATACAGTTTCTATTGTATTTGAATTTTTTGTTGAATTCATTGTATATAAACGATGAATAGCAAGTGGAAATCTTCGTATAACTTCACGTGTGCAATAAGCTTCATTTGTTGAATGTAATGTGTAAGTGTAATAATTATTAAGAAATATTCTATATGCATGTACGTAATTATATGAAAGATCTTCAATATATGTTTGAATAATTCTCCATCGCATATAATTATGAATACGTCGAGCCACTGTTGGACTAAATTTTACATAAATCGATTAAGAAAAATAAAAATATATATATATATATTTATCTATACTCATTATTTTTTGATAAGAATGCAAATACTTCGTCAAAATATATTTTATTTGTAACGTAAACTAATGTTATACCGGATACAACACTTGGATCACCTAGTTCATATCCCATTAATTCAACAAAATCACACTAAACAAAAATTTTTATTTTTAAATATAATTTTGAATTAATATATTACTATATATGCATCAGACATTTGTTTTAAAGTCAATAATGTTGTTTTATCACCATTATTTAAACTTTTTTGACGAGCCTAGAAAATTTTATTGAAAATTACGAAATTAAATATTTCGTGTCTTTTCTATAAATGTACTTCGGCTAAAATTTTTTCAACAAAGAGGATATCATCCAGAACAGTTGATATACGATCATAAAGATTTCCATCATTTATTCCAGCATCTTTTGTAAGTAAAGTTAATACTTCCGAAATGAATGTTCGATAAGCTGAAAGATGCTAAAACATAAAAATTCATTAAGTAATTTGCTTACAACATAATTTGTTAATAATAACAAGCATTTAACTTATTTCTTATTGAAAATCAACAATATGGAATATTCAGAATATTTAAATCATTACACTATTACAAGTACACCATATTACATGAAACTGTTCATATTCCAGATATACTCTACTGAAGACTAGTAGACTATAGTGATAATATCTGCTGCTAGTTACATCCAACTATTATTTATATGAACAGACTAGTTCAAATCAGATATGAATACAGAATCGCGATGTATGATTTCAAATTTCATTTATTCTATTTATTTTAGGATACATTTTTTCGTCGTCTTTTTACGTAATCCTCCAGAAATGCAATAAACAAGTCGCTCATATATGATAACGACGTGTTATTGATATATGGACTTTGATTATATATCAAAAACGTCTGTCACGCAATAGTGGGAAGTGTTGCTAAGGTGTCTATCATGATGTGTGGGAAGCAAGAAAATTAATAAATAAAAATTTTTAATACATCAATACGGATGGTATTTTTATGTAAAAAAAAAAAGCTTTTCTTATTCAATCGGATTACCAGATGCAATCTAACTTTCCTTTCGATAGCCTTTCAAATCATTAGATTTTTTGTTAATCTAGATAAATATATGTACAATTTTTTTTCAACTTACGTTTTGTGATACTGGATCATTTTGGAGATAATCAGTAATTTCCAATGTTAAACCAGATGGATAGAACTATAATATAATAATTAAAACATAATTTATCATTTTCTTTCGAATATTTTACTTCAAGTCGTTTAATATTTAGATCTGTATCATCAAATCTTACACGTAAACCAAATACAGCATTGGTACCTAGAAGAAAAAATTAATGAAAAAAAAAGTATATATTCTTTTTGAACATTTTTACCAAGGTCTCCATGAATATGTGACATTTGCGTAAAAATAGTTTGAGGTTTTAATAAAGTATCTTGACTAGCACCCGGCACACTATTATCAATAAGAAACCAACCATCAACTGTATCACGATCGCTGATTAAGTCTATCATAGCTTTACCACTATCAAGTACACGTGCATAATCATCTACACATTCTGTATAATAAGTCTAAATAATGATCAATAATTTACTTCTTCTTTTATTGCAACAAATAACAAAATACAAACTTTAACTTTACGTTCCCAGCTTTTTTGAGATCCACGAGAAATAGATGAATCAAGAAGACGTTCAATATCAACATCACGTCGAGCAATAATATCATTAAGTATTGTTCGTTCAGTATCAAATGATTGAATTGGATGTGTTTGTTGCCAACCGCCACATGCATATTTATAAAAATCTGTACAACGATCAGCAAATGCTGTTGGGTCCATAAAATTTAACTGATGTGTTGCTGCTGAAAGACATCCTCGATTGACACAGTATGAATTGACAACATTGTTAGTATTATTTTGTCTACGATGTTTTGCTTGAACAATTACAGTAATTAGAAGTGCAGTTGAGAGTAGACCAAGAAGTATTAGTGCAGCACCAATAAGATGTCTACGATTTATACGACTGAAAAAAGTGTCCGCTGGTACCTCTTGTGGAAGTCCAACAATAGTCGGTGGAGTACTCGTTTCTTTATTCATTTTTTTTCAATTACTATTCGTCTTACCTTCTCTTTATTGTACTGATAGCTAAACAACATTAAATATAGATGCATCAAAAGACAAGATAACGTTATGTGAATATACTTCTTTTAGCGCACTTTTGACTTTTTATTTACAAACCCTTTTATTTGCCTATGACATAGATAACAATAAACATATCGCTTCAAAGTATTCAAACATATCTTCACAGATAATTTACATCTACTTCAAAATCTACTAATGTAAGATATAAAGGAAATGGTTGTCGCAAAAATTTTTCTTCGGAAAAATATGAATAAGTGATTAAAGGAGGCGTCAGTAATTGTTTCAATAGTCTTCCTCGAGAAACTTGATTTCATCTATGTAAAACTATTTGCACTGTGCACAGATCGATTGAAATAGTCAATGATCATCACATGCACATGGAATCATATTGTTAATAATAATCAGCTCATTTTCACTGCCCATTTGATGAGCGACTGAACTATGTTCATATGACTTGATAGTACTTTTCAAGTAGTTCAAAATGATATTAAAAACATCAAGAAAAAATTTTCGCCTTGTTTTATTTGATATTCTAAAACAATATCTCAAGATGAGCGAATTTAGTTGTATTTCATATATTTTCAGAAACTTTTTTTTCATTGAAAAATTCATTGCTAATCTCCTAAAGATGTACTCAAAAAATCAATGTCATCAAAAAGTTATTTTAACAGTGTGTATTAAGCTCTACAGTTATAAAATAATAGTAGAGCTCAAAATAGCAGATGACTAAGCAGCAAAAACAAAGTTTTCATAATATTTATTTGTTAAACCAACCTTGAAGGGACTAGTTGTGAATTTTTTGATAAAAAAGTTTGGAGAAATATTAGAAATACAACTGAATTCACTCCATTTGTGATAGCGATTCAAAAATATTATATTAGTTTTTCAAACCAATTATAATTTTCTTATCGAAATCTACTGAATACCAGTTGGTAAAAATGACTCAAAACCTTGTCTAGACAACAATATTTTTAGAATTTCTTCGAATAGCTACTGTCTACGTCTCGATACTTTTATACTGTTGTGAAGCTCATAGAAAGTGCTATAGAACGAAATGAAAATAACTGGATCGTTGATGAGATGGATAATGCGGTGTAAAGCTAAGTAGTTCTGTAGTCGTTTGAGTATGCATTCGACTGTCATGCTTTGTATTGTGACGATCTAGATAATGGCGAGTCGCTAGAAATTCGTTTGAACTTTATGAGAGATTGATTTCTCGAGAACATACCAGTAATTTTGAATCTTCAATATGAATTTTTATTTGTGGTCCATAAGTTCCACAAAACGACGATTTGACCTTCATCTTTTACTCGAAATAATTAAAAGTGATGATGAATCTCCAATCAGCTCTTGTGCACAGAAGACACAATGAAACCTTCGACAGAGCAGGATCGACTTTAGGTGAGAGCATTTATCGCTTTTATGTTAAATGAAACCCTCATTGCCGAAGTTTGAGATCGCAATGGAATCAAGCCTGAATATCATTTTTTTTTACTAGAGATCATTTTCAGATACCTAATGTGATGGTTTGACATTGAAGAAATCAATTTTCTCGATGTTGTCAATTGCAACAGTGATCAACCGCTCCCTTGCTTTATTTATCGACTTCATTAACGATATACTTTATTTGTTCGGCATATGTAAATTTCACTTTTTCTCTTCTGTACAATAGTAGTGTTCAATAAACTTTACAATATCATCGTATTAAATAGCAGTCAATAAATTTCCAAAACAATTATATCATATCTTTGTTTTTTATCTTGAATAGGGCTTATCTTTATCTTTATTGTATTATTAGTTTCATGAGCCTGATCTTCTTTTGCAGAACTATTCATAAAAATCAGTTTGATTAGAATTATATTTAAAAAAAAAAGAAATTTATTTCAAACAATAATAAAAAAACCATTTTTTGTTTAGTCCAATTCAAATCCACAACAACGTGGTGCTGCTCCACCTGCACACCAACAATCAAAACAGATATTTAACGGTACAGGATCAATAATTTTTGGTGCTGTCCCTGTTGGTTTTGGTTGAAGGGTTTTACAAACAACACATTGAGTTGAATTCGGATAACCAATTGAACCATGTTTTTGACAAAGACGTGCTTCACGTTTGAAAGCATTTGTTTGTGTCATATTTCCTCCTATAATCATATTAGAACAAATTAAACATGAACTTTTTGCCATTGTAAATGGTCCTAGTTTAAATTGCATGGCACACATATGACATAAATAAGCACGTTGATTAAAAGCATTATCGATATGAGGAATAATTTTTGTACAACGACGTCTCTAAATATAATGACAAGAATATATTGATTGTAATGTTTTACAAAAATAAATATTCTTACACGTAGATATGCTTGTCGATCTATTCGACTAATTCCACGTGATTCTGATGAACGTAAATATGACACAAGTTCTTTATACATATGAGCTTCTTCATAATGATATGGAACACGACGAGAAGAAAAATCTTTAATTGTTGAATGTTTAAGATAAAAATCAGCCATAAAACTATGTATAGAACGTATTTCATCTGTATTTTCTTTCAAACAACGTTTTCGTAATATCTAATAAATAAAAATTCTTATATACGCAAATATATCTCATATACATATGTGTATCTAAACCTGTTCAAGTACTGCATGACGATAAATAACAAGTTGATGTCCATCCATCCATGTTGTATCAAGAAATGTTTTCATTTGTCGTTGTAATGTTGACCATGTCATTCGATTTACAACAATTTGATTATTTTCATTTATAGTTTTGTTCATAAAATGTTGAAGAATATTAACTATGTCGGATTCCAATAGACCAACATTCGATATAAGTAATAATTTGAAAAACTATGAACAAAAAAAGGAACCATTTATTATTTATTTAAATTATACTCTAAAATTTTTTACTTACAGCATCAACAAGTGATTGATTATTAATAACTGAATAAACTTCATTCAATAGTACATTAAGTAATTCTTCTATTGTTTGTGGATATGTTGTTAGACGATTTGTTACAAGTGAATAATCACCAAATTGACGAAGATTTTCACATATATAAGATAAATAAAGAGCATGTTCACAACCTTTATTGTTCAAAAGTAAAGATATTTGTTCTGGTTCAAGAGTCTATTTTATAAAATAAAAGTAAAATTAATTAAAATATATTCAAATAAAAAGTATAATGCATATTAGAATGTGCATTATTGGTATAAATACTGAACAGTGAGTCACTGACATAGAGTTCACTGAAGCACTGATTATACTGACATTTGTGTTAATTACAACATTGAAACATCAACTCTGGAAAAATATGTTCTTTTTTTTTGTAGCGGTGTATTCAAATGCTTCAGTGAACATTGGTAGCACTGTGTCAGTGTGCACTAACTATTCTAGGCCAGCGACGACGACGGTCAGTAAATTGACACTACACATCTCTAGATGAGACGAAAGAATAATAAAATCAGTTTAATTCAAGCAATTCATCAAAGAATCATTCGTTGTTTGTAGAATGTCAATTTTCATTTATTTAATAAAAACAAATAAATTTTATCTGAAAATAATTTTTTGCTTGTATCTGTAGATGATAATCAAGATTATCTTTGGGTAGACAATTATAACTGTTATCAATCTATTGGCCTAATTTATTTTATCTGTTTTTTTCTTTGTACTTTCATTGTCGATACTTTTTTCTTCAGGTATTATTTCTATTTAGTTTATAAAGTCTTGTATGTAGGTGTACAAGGACCATTAATTTGTAATATCGTCTATGTAGGTACTTGAATATCAATATCTTCAAACCATAAATATATGCAATTTAAATACGGTCGACATTTACAATAACGTGAAATAAAAGATCACAAAAAAAGTCACACACATATCTATAAATATTCAAATAAGAGAACTTGCTTGTCTAAGCAAAGGAAAAACTATCCTTTTTTTTCAATAAACATTAATAATCTATTGAAAGAATTAAGAATGTTTATCAATAGAAGTTAAAGCAAAAAAGAAAGATTTTCTTCATTTTCTATTTTTTATATTAAAAAATTTTTTTTTTAAACCAAATTTCTCATATGTATTTTTTCAAATGAAAGTTTATAAAACACCTAACTTTCTTTTCTAAAATGAAATTCAGCAAACAAAAGAAAAAAAAATTTCATTAAAATTACTCGTCATAAAATCAACATCAAAATATATCAGAAAAAAAGCCACGAATTATTTAACATAATAACCTTTTTTTTGTCATTCTTTCAAAAGAAGAAAAGAAAGTTGCATACCAATCTTTTTATTTTTTTCATTTGCATGAAATAAACTAATCTTTAAAATATATCAAGATCGATTAATAGTTTTTCTTGTTAGTCATAAAAAAGTAAATGACAAATTTTTTATCAAGCATATGTCATTATACAAATGAATAACAACATTTTCTCTAAGCTACTATTATATAAATCAAATCATAGTTTTTATATATCAAATAAATGCATCAAGAAACTATAAAAACTTCTCATGAAAATATATCAATGTCAACTAATAGTTTAAATCAAAATACAAAATTTGATAATCAATCATTTATTTCAAGCAGAAAAATTGAAAATATTACTAAAGAACAACAACATAGAAGAACAACTATATATCTTAGTAATGTTCATCCAAAAAGTGCTGATTATTTTCAACCAACATCAACAATTATATCATCTTCGAGTACTCGCCCAAGTACAATACATGTAAATGAATTGCATAAAACAGAAGATGATAATGGAAAAATTGAATTAACTACACTTAATAATCATTTTGAAAATTATCTTAATCAAATCAAAATTTTAGCTAATAGAAATATTAATCTTCGTCATGAAATTGCTAATATTTTACAAACATATATGAACCCAATGGAAGAAGGAAAACAAAATGATAATAAAAATACTTGTTCATTAGAAATTGAATTTAATAATTTACGTCAACAATTAAATCATGAATTACGAAAATTGATAAAAATACAAACACGTTTACAACGTGCTGATTATGATAAAAAATACTATAAAAATAAAGTAAGATTATTTTCAAAATCGGATCAATATCAAATAATTCAACAACAACTTGATGCATATGTATATGAATTAAATCTATTAAAAGAACAATATGAAAAACAAGAACAAAATTTAATAGTAAAATTATTTATTTTATTCTACATATTTCTTTCAATAATAGTTCAAATTGAATAGATAAACGCGTTTTTGAAATCTATTTTCGCTTTGAGAATTTTCAAACTGTTTGGATAAATTGAAGTTAGAAAAAGATTAGAGCTGAGATATAGGACGAATTATTCAGCAATATTTTCTCGCAATCATGATATTCTAACAAGCGTATATAGAGACGTACGATACTAAGTTTTTTCTTTTAGTCCCGGTGTCGATATTTCGATCTAGAGAAAACTATTGCAGAATTTATTTGTAGAATATCTAAAAAATTCTTAAATAGTTATTTTTTTTTTGTTTGCTTAGTCGATACATAGAGAATCTGTTTCTGTCATCTCTCTCGCTGAAAATCATAGAATACTCCAGTATAATCTTTGATTCAAGTTCAGACTACTTTTTCCTCGTAGTGTTTGTTACAAAGCTCGTCTTGCATATCTCTAGTCATGATGATTATTATGAAGAACATTGTCAATCTGGGAAAAGCATCCAATCGAATATGAAAATTAGGATTTTTATTGAGACTTCTCGTTCGATAGTATATCAAAATGCTAACTAATGAAATCTTCTGTTTCTTCTGTAGATATAAATGTAGGTTTTTCTGTCTTTAGTCATACAAAAGACAATACAACGAATATATTATGAAATTAATTGAATATACAAATGAATATAATAAAATAATTTATGAACGTATACAAAGTGAAAATTCATTACATACTCTTAATGAACAATTATTATTTGAACGTGAATATAATAAAAAATGTCAACAAGAATTTGAACAATTTGAAAAAATTCAATATGATATAAATAATGAATTTAATAAAACAGAATTTAAAAAAATACTTGAAAAAATTCGGTTTGTATTTATTATTTAAACAAAAAATTTTTTTCTCTAGTCTTTTCTTTGGTTTTAGTCAAGATTTCCAAAATTATAATGAAATTCAATTATCAGAATTAGAATTATATTATAAAACAAAACTTGATTTAATACAAATTAATTTTCGAGAAAATAAAAATGAATATGAATATGAAAATGAAAATCATTCCGAAGAAATAAAACAATTAAAAGAACAAAATCAATCACTTCAAAATAAATTAAGTAAACAATTAATTTTTTTTTACTACAAACAACATCTTTGTTTTTTTCTTTTTATTTTCAAGAACAACTTGAAAATGAATTTCATCATATAGACGAACAATATCAACAACAATACGATTTGTCATATGATGAATATTATCACTTAGATATTCAAATATCTGAATTAGAATCTCTAATTTTACATTCACGTACAAATACAATTCAATTATCATCAGAAATAAATACATATCGATGTTTACTAATGAATCTTGCTTCATCATTTCAACAGAAACATAAATCTTCTTCTCAAAAACAACAAACTAATAATTTTACTTTTCATTTTCGAAATGGATTACTCTATGTTAGAATTTAGAATATAAAGAACAAAAAAACACAAGAGAATTTAGTATTAGTATTTGTAATTGCTTTTTCTTTAAACTTACTTTATTAAAACGATGAAAAAATTGTTCAATATATAAATGACGTTGTTCATTTGTTAATGGTTCAAGTTGTAATAAATAATGAATATGATCATGAATTGTTTGATGTAAACTATTATTTGTTTCACAACTAATTATAATATATGTATGATCAGTCATTAGTTCTTGAAGATAGAAAAATGGAAACTCTTCTCTATATTTTCGTCTTTGATGAATATCACCCTAGAGAAGTTTGAGTTTTTTTTCAAAAAGAAAATTGTATCAATTTTTTGGCTTACTTTATCTAATCCATCAACAATAATAAGAAGTGGAATAGGTAAAAGATTAATAGCATCTGATAAAAATGAATCATCTGTTATTTTAAGTCGTTCGCCTGTTTTTGAAGATATTATATTATTTTCCTCTAAATAATAGAAAATTTTTTTATGTGTATCTTTTCTTTTTTGTCGTATTTAAATTTACCAAGATATTTATCGAGTTTCTGTTTTAAAGTAGTTAACATAAAATGACTAGCATTAGCATGAAATGCTCCATCAAGAAAATGATAGAAGAGAAAAAATTTACTTGGAAATTTTTCCTATTCAATATAAATATTAAAATAAATCAAGATATAGAAAGAAAAAACATATTTTTTTAGATTTACTTCAATCGTTAACACGAATTTTCCAAGTAATATCGATTTTCCATCACCTGATCGACCTGTAACAACCATTAGAGGTTGAACATTTTCATTTTTTGCATCCGTTGCTAAGAAATTTTATTAAGAATAATTTTTAATACAAAAGAATGTTTTGTTTTTTGTTATTTACCACTGATTAATTTTAAATCTTTGTGATCACCTGTTATATATTTAAATAAAATTGAAAATTCATTAGGTCGATCAACAAAATATTGAGTTTTATTAAGAAGAAATGTAGTCATTTGTTTTTGTTCTAGAAAATAATAAAAATAACCAACATATTTATATTTTCTTTCTATTGGAAAATTTACCTGTATCTAATGAATTAGTATTATTGAAATTAGTCGGATACCATTTTTGAATAGCTTGAATTAAGAAATTTTTTGCGTGTTCTTCAAATTCATTTAAACCATCAATTTTAACCTTAGATAAACATACATATGTAAAATAAAAGAAAAACAAATTATTAGTTTTTTAATTTTTTATGGCTTACTCGTTCACGTCCAGTTGATGAATCAAGACCATTATAATAACAATCATAATGAAAAATTTGTTCTGAAGGAAACATTTTCGGTAATTGTCCTTTTAATTCTTGAATTTGACTTTGATTAAATTCATCTTTATCACGAAATTTATCTTTATATACATCAGGAATATTTTTAAGAATATTTTCTGATTTTCGTATTAAAAAAAATGCATTGGGATTATGTGTACGAAATGCACCATGAATAAATTCCATTAATGTTATTGATGCTCCATCAATCCAACGATATCGTTCAGTTATATTCTTTGGTAACTCATTAAGTTTTGGAACCCAACCATATCTAAATCAAAAGAAAAATTTTATTTCAAATCTGAATAAACAAATATTTGAGCACTATGCGCAGAGGCATAAAATATGCCGCGAGAATACAAAATTTTCTCTGTCGTCTACA
Source organism: Rotaria sp. Silwood1 (assembly GCA_905250075.1). NCBI lineage: Eukaryota > Metazoa > Rotifera > Eurotatoria > Philodinida > Philodinidae > Rotaria > Rotaria sp. Silwood1. The sequence continues at coordinate 418,695 of CAJNOP010000033.1, forward strand.
TAAAAATACATCATTTTTGTAAAATATGTGTAAAAAACAAGGCGAAGGAAGAAACAAGACTATTACACAATCAAAATAATGTTAGATAAAAAAACCTAATTAATTTCATCAATTATCGGATCATACTGATAGTCTTGATACTTGATTATTCCAGAAACGATTTATTACAACACAAGACATAGAAGTTTCCATGTAAGATATTGTTTAGTTTTCTTGTGAAGGAATGCTAGGTACCTCAAATCGAAGTAAAATCATCCGAGAGTAAGAATAGGAATTTGAAGCTGAACAGGATAACGAAATGTGTTAACTTGTTATCTTTTTTTCAACGGTTTCATTGCGGTTTGTAGTACAAACAGTTTATTATATACATGAGGAAAAAACAAAATACAGGTCAACCTAAACAGTCACACCAGTTCACGAAAAGCTCTAATACTGACCACATTTATAAAACTCAACAAAGTAAAATAAAACGTATTATTGCACATATGCATGTCGAAGGAGAGGTGTATTCGATAGTGAAAGAAATTAAATAACAAATAATTTAATCGTTTTCTATTAAAAAATCAATTATGCAATTTATGCACGAATTTTGTATCCAGATTGGTATAAAATTTTATTAGCTAATATTCCGCGTTAAAAATGTCTCATATAGACAAGCATTTTCTTTAAACTTTCCCCTACGAGCGACGTGCACACCGTTAAATTCTGCACGTCTGGTACTATGCATTCAGATTAATCTATTGTAATTGATCCGCTTGACATGACATGAAATCAACTGAAATAATACAGCGCATGTATTAGAATAGTAGAAAGATAAGAGTAAATATAATAAAATAAAAACTCACTTATCACTAAGAAGACCAATAAAAAATGGTTGACCATTATCTTCAAAACATCGATCAAGTTCTTCAAGACATGTTAATATTGTTTGTTCGGTTGTTGAATCTTTTGGAACCTAAATTAAGTTAAATAACGAAATATTTGATTACATAATAAGATGTTTTTTTTTTCCGTTAGGAATACTCGATTTCATTTTCGAAGGTTTTCATTCAATCGGAATGTTTTCTTCTTAACAAATGATTATAGAATTTATATTTTAGTCTTGTGAGAAATGTGAGATCGGATAAAATGGGTTTCGAGACTCGAAACAATTTTGTCTCGCAGGACTCTAATATATATACATAATGAGATGAGATCGAATAATTTCGTAATATATTTGAGTCATACGAATGAATTCAAATTTCATCTACATGACCATTGTTCACAGAGGTTAGATCATGATCTAAATTTAATAATTAGAGTAGCATTTTACTATTCAATGCTTGTTCAAAATCATCCAAAAAAAAGAAGACAAAACATAGATTCAGAATCAAAGCTATAAATATTCGTTTTTGTAATATTAGTGAATGACTTATGAAAACTTCTTTTGTGTTCTGTTGATCTTTTTCTATTGAATATTTGGATGAAAGAACAGTTGTTAACCTGCTTATTCTACAAAACATTCATTTTTTTTAATCATTAACATATATGCTCCATTTCTAATAGTCAACAACAAAAATATTCATAAGAGCTTAATTGCTTTAATCTTACTTACACCCCAACGAAGGTCACAATCAATTATTTGAATACCTGCAGATTCCATTTCATCACGTAATGCAGGAAATACCTTTCATTCCAAAAACAAATGTTGAATAGTTATGATTCCATAGTAAATAATATTCTTACTTTTTTAATAAGAACTTCTCGTTCATTAAAAAAGTCTGTAAATGTAGATGAAACAAATATTCGTACAACTTTATTTGGTGCTTGTTGTCTTCCATGATCATCATTATGTTCCAAGGTTTGATTCGCAATATGTTCATGAAGTCTATCCCAAAAATTATTTGTATCTAATGGTGGTGTTTCGCACCGAAAGTCAATAGTAGTCGGACTTAATGATGATTTTGATGATCCATTTTCTTCTATTGAACGAGCTGTTTGTACAATAGGTGGTAGTTTACGATAGTTTCTACGAACATGAACTAGAGTTCGAAATGGAAAACGTTGTTGTGATTTACTTGGATGTGACATTACTAAAAAAAAGAAGAAAAAAAAATGAGAACAAAATGACGGCAGAAAAAAAAGAAAAAAAATTACACCATGCAATTTTTCTGTTGTTAACAACCACGAAGAAAAGAAAAATCTTACCAGCATAGCAACTTTTTATCGTTCTTTGCCTTTGAAAAAAAATTGCATATATATATATATAAACCGGGTCATCTCAATGGTTTAAACTAATATTGATATGTTTTATTTGATACAAAAGCTAATTTGAAAATAATACTCAACATCCATATTCAGTAGATTTTATTTGTTAGAAAAAATCAAGTGCACTAGTTATAGATAATAGATATAAAATGTTATTGTCAATTAAAAATATTTGAAGAGTAAAAGAAAAATAATACAGTATTTTCTAGTTTCATAAGATCATCTATTATTTTATCTGTAGCTATCTTTTACAGGTGACATTGTTAAAATGAATTAGAATTGTTGAAAACATCATAACTTACAAAAACCACTTAAAGCATGACTTTTAGTACTTATGCATTATCATTTTTATGCTACGCAGACAAATTCATTACCTATAACGCCCTCTGCTTGTTATTTGACTTGTCATGTTATGCGTGATGGAAAAGTAATTAGTCGAACTGTTCACTCATTTTTTGAGCTTTTTTTTTAAGGAGTCTGTAGAAATTTGAAAACATTTGACTAGATCGGAATTTTTATACCCTTTTCGTATATGGATTCAACATTTCTTGTAAGATTTCGATTTTAGAAATTGTGAACCGACTTTTTACAGAAACATGAATTAAGTTCGAACGAACTCAAGAGTGCCAAGTATTTACTTAAAGTAGAAACGAAAGTTATTTCAAATACAGCGAATTATAGAACAAATATTTTTCAATAAAATGATATAGTAAGGATTAGTTAGCTCTTAGTCATTTGTTAACAATTTACGAATTATCTAAAAGATTGACTCATAACTCCTAAACCAGAAGTCCTACAGAAATGATGAACCTATATTCAGACAGAACATAAAAATTCTGATTCTAACTCATTGTTTTCAAATTTCCGTAGCTTCTTAGAAAAAGATTGAAAAATGAATAAACATTTTCTTTAATTACTTTCGATCAGTCGTTAATTTATGCTAATCGTAAAAATACTCGACTTTTCAAAACCAACCAAAAACTTCTTTCACTAACACCCAAATTTCGATGACCTATACTCACTAACACGCATTCAATATGGATCGTTGAAAAATGATTAGCTCAGCAAAAAAGATTAAAATCAATCTCTAGAAACACGCACAAGCACTCATAGTCATGTCTTCTGAAATGAATAAGTACCATTTGTGAATCACTATTTTGTATCATTTTTTTCACATAAAAATCCGAAAAATGACTCAATAATGTCTGAAACACACCTACAAACATCCAAAAATGGTTATAATAATATATGAAAAAGATTTAAATTATTTTCGATAATATCGAATCCACTGATTTATATACAATTGCAATAAATTCTTATATTTGTATCTTAAAAACAACTTAAAATAACATCTTTAAAAAGAATGAAAACATTCGTTAACAGTCAAAACATGATTGTATTCGATCTATTAAGTGATATAGAATAGAAGAATTTATAATCTAGAGAAATAGTGCAAAGTTGTAAAGATGAGCTAGTGTAATCATAACTTTCGGATCATTGTTGTGGGGACATTCGCATTTTTGTTTTAAATTTTAAGATTTTTCGAAGTAAAATTCATCAGAAAGTATTTCGAATACATTTTCAACGAATGCATCCTCTTATAAGTGGATAGTCCTTAGGAAAAAAGTCTTTTTTTGTTAGAATAATGCATTACGCGCTTCAAATTTATGTTGTGACTTTTCTTGAAACAAGATTTATTCAAAAACAATTTAGTTTGTTTTTGTCATTACTTTTCATTTATAAATCATTGTGTTCTCGCCTTGATGTTGATATAAAATATTGTATAAGATTTCAACGAATAATTCTTTTTGAAAAAATGTATAAGAGTAATAATCAGTTGAGGAACATGGACGGGTTGTCTTGCAAATTGTTTATTTAACTATATTTAATGTTGACAACTAGTTGATCTCTTCTTCGGTTGTGACTTTTTAGGTATATTTGTTTGTTTTAGACATTCTGATGGTAAATTTTGTTAAAAAAAAAAAAAAAAGAAAACATCATAAGCAAATGACAAATCACTTCTATTAGTAATTAACAACAAAGAAGATCAACCACTGCGTTTCATTGATTAAATGTTCGTTAATCGAACTTGAATCTTTCGATCAAAGTAGATGTGAGTCATTTAAGTACAGAATGGTTCGCCTTAAGCAGACAAGAGTCAATTGGCAATTACATTTTCAGATTTGATCTAAAAGGTAAACTTTAAATATGAGTTATTCCGTAAGGATAAAGTAAAAAGTAACTTCGAAGTTGATTATACATGACTTAAATAATTCTATATCGTATCTATATTATAGGAAACCTATTCATCAGGATACCAATAAACAAAATAATGAATCTATGAATAATTCCCTCTATACCAACAACAGAGTTGTGTTGAATATAGGTGTATGGGATTAAATATTCTTATTCTAATATATACAACTGGAATGGACAATTTTAGGAAGTAATAAGTTCATATTGCTTTTCCAAACTTTGTTCGGAGGGAAGCACTTACTACTTCTTGTATTGCTAGTATTCCGTCCCTAGTAATGACTATAGTTGTGCTGAAAACCATATCACAAATGTTTCCATAAAGTTTGAGTACTTTATAATTAACAAATAATCCAAGACAATTTATCGGCATTAGAATAAGTTTTTGTTATAAACAAGTCAAAATCGATTCCTCATATTTGAAACATTAAATAACACATTATTTGATTGCATAATCAATTTATCAATATATTATATCTTTACTTTGTTTTGCTTTACTGCTGTTATATTTGTTTATTTGTTTTCATTTTTTTTGTTCTTTCATATTACCAAAAAAAAACAAGAATAGCAGCTTTTCTCTTTTAGACATTGATGAAAAAAACGAAAAAAGAATATCAAGTATGTTTATGCTTGATTGCATTACATGACTAACATACATATAAATAGTAAGTAAAAAGATACTGTCATTTACTGATTCTCCTCATTTATTTCTTTACATCTGTTTCTTTTTTTCTTCTATTTCCAATAATTATATATATATACCTGTTTCATCAGATATAAGATTCATTAGTGCTTGAAATATTGCATATTCATCAACAAATATACCTTTAGAACTAAATTGTTGTTTTTCTATTTGCGTATGATTGAATCTTTTCTATTCGCTCCAATAGTTGTGATTACATGCATATATACCTTGAACATCAATTTGAAGGGTATACGAAAGTTACAAACACAACGAGTGATGAAGGTTAGAAAACAAAATAGGCACAATAAACCTTACTACATCCATACTCGTAACACTATTCTCACATTGTACCATCACTTAGTGCTTACAGATACCTCGTGCGCATCTTTCAAGATCGTCAGTTTCAGATAATATAGGTTATTTATTTTTTCTTAGAGATAAAAATTTTAATACAAGTTTTTAATTGGCGAGATGGGTAATGCAGCATATCGACAAGGACGTGATTCTACAATTGAAATATCAAATTTGTAAGTGACCTTCTTCTTTAGCTTATGATAAATATATAAGTTTTTTTACATGAATATAGTACTCAGCATTATGGTGGTAACTCTGATTTTGTTGCACATTCACGTAAAATTTGCTTATTATTAATTAGAATAAAAATATTACCTAACTTATTTGAATTTTAGGTGCTGTTACTATGAATCCAGCACCATGGGATGTAACACAATGGATTGATCCATTTGAGCCTTATCCTAAAATCAACTCTCTTCCTGTTTTACTGGTTAGACGTAAATAAAAAGTCAACGTCAACGTCAATAACAATTGTTAAGAAACATTTTTTTTTAATCTTTTTTTCCACCGCAGAAAATATGTAAATTGAAGTCTTCTATCTCATGGTTACCTAACTCGATTTTGTTGAAATACTAAAAATATCAACATCAAATTAATGTCTGTGCATCCTGTGAATTTCTCAATGAAATAATTTTTTTAAACAAAAAAAATAAATCTTCCTGAAACTGATTATGTTTCTAATTATTCAAAGTTGTTAATTTGGAATAGCCATGTAGAATTGTCAAATTACATTTGATTACCGTTCATTGATAATATTTAAAATGAGATGAAACTATGCTTTAGATACGCTTGTTAATGAGACAAATAGACATAACAAGTCTACTAACGAAGTCCTATATGACAAGGATGTTTTGTGTATGATAAAAAGTCGAATCTTGTTTCACATACATCATTGTTGCACAAAATGTGTTTGTTGAAGAATCTAAGGTAGTAAAATAATATTATCAAAAGACCTTAGAAGAATAAATGAAACAAGATTTGTTTATTGATTTGATCAAAACTACAATCCATTGTTCATTGAAATAGAAAAGTCCTTCACATTAAACATTTTCAAATTAAAAAGAAATAAAATACATATGCAAGGTAAGTAGTGACGAATCATTATATATTGACGAACAATGTTATATTTGAAGTATGAACAGATAACGATCAATTGAAGTATGATCTATCAGTATTAAAGTAATCATTCTGAAAAAATAATCAGATCACAAATCAAACTTCGCAAAAAACGTATCTAATTCAAATAAAAAAAGACTTCAAATAGAAAGAAAGATTATTTTTCTGATAAATGATTTTGTAAAAATTTTCATTTTTTTTCAACTTATACATTTTTCTTTTTAGGCATAGTATGAAGAATGCTTTGCGAAAGATGTTTTTTCATTATTAAAAATGAATTTGCGAAATTCTTCTCAATCATTTTCTTTTGAAGTACGCAATAGTTGTTTTTGTTTTTTTCTTCTGACGAAAAAAATTTATGCTCAGAGCCATAGATATGATCAATATGAAGTGTCCAGCAGCATATATGTCACATAAAACTAAGTTGTCTCGATCAAAACACAAAAATGTTTCTAGAGCTTGTATATATCAGATTTTTAAAATTTCTTAACAAAATTCTAAGTCTTCTAATGTGTCAACAACCCTAGTCAATCTTTAGATGACTTAATTTTCTTTAGATTATAACTGTTCACTAAACAAAAAAAATCATACCAATCTTAAAGTTGCCAATAATCAAATATACAATAGAATATTGTTTTGCAGTGGTATAATTCTCCCATTTGAATCAAAAATTCAGATGAAATCACACAGCTCTTAATATAAAATCCATCCTTTCTGTTTACATTTTGCATGAAAGTCTATTGTATCAATGCAAAAAATATCTTTAATTCTCATTGAGAAAAAACTTGATCTACTTTTGTACACCATATTCAAAACACTAGAAGTGACAAAAACATATGAAACGATATGAAAAAAAATGTGCAGTTAGCATATATCATACATACACGCCATCTATACGATTGCAAGAAAGATATTTTCATCAGTATGATGATTTGAAATAATAATAAAATTCTAAAACATGTTTTAATTATAATATATTTCATTTATAAGAACTTTTTTTGTACATGAAGGCAAAACATTGCTTATCCCCACCAATCAATAAATCCACTGTGTAGTTTATATAGTTGAACTCGAAATAACATTCCCCATTTTTTGTGTTCGATTCACCTTGAACACTATCTCCCTATTGAACTCCAGATTACTTCAGATATTCGCTATAGAACCCTGTATAAAGAACACATTTATCATAGTCAGTAAGTATAAAAGTAATTTTTACGTTATTAATTGGATATGATGACTTTTAACCCTCTTTACTGAAACATTCGTGTTGACTATCAATGTCTGATCCATAACTAAACTTATTTTTTCTTTTTCTTCTGAATGCTGAATAATTTCTTTTTTCTCTTTGTAGGTTTTGTGAAGATCCACATGAACTTATTTATTATCTCCAATTGCATATGTTGCTAATTATGTTATTTCACTAAATAATAAGAATTTTTCAAATAGTCATCATCTAATATTTTTTGTTTGCATATATAAATAATTACAATCGATAGAATATGATGAGTAACAATTGATCGTGTTTCACCTGATGCAGCTGATTAAATTTTTTTGAATCAAAACTGATTCTATCGATTTAATTTCTTTTAGAAAGATTTTGATCTGTCTCTGATTAAATTTCTGTTTCGATGATGAATAATAATATCGCATGTATTACTTGAATAAAATCATGAGAAGAAATAGGGTCTGAGAACAGATATGAATTTGATTTGGGACAGATAAGAAAAAGAACTTATATAACATGTGTTACTTGGTATTCTTAGTACCGAATACAATTACGCGATTTGTGATGTTTATGTTCAATAATTCAGCTTCACGAAAATCAAATTGAAATAGCTTTTATTTTGATATAAAATTTAACTCATTTTCAGGCTTAAAATAAACTTTTGATTGCACGTGATTCTTAATCTATGGATGGTACAAGGTCAAAATCATGTTTGAATATCAACTTATAGAGCATATTTTGAACTCTCAGCGAATGTAAATGCTCTCCTAAAATATCACAATTTGTATCGATGAATTTTGCTTATTTTTGAGCTAATAAACACTTGTCGATCTTTATCTTTCGATAGATGAAAAACGTTGATAGTATCAAACAGCATCATAAAAAAAGATTGAGAAGATCTCAAATTAAATAGCTATCTTTTGGGACAAAGAAAAAATTTCTTTTCATTGTAATCCAAATGAGAACCTAAAGTGCAAAATCAAAACATACTTGTCATATTAAGCATCTCGCAATATTTTCATTTTTGTTTTATCTACAAATGTGTCAAATCTTCAATCTTTGATACCCAAAATTTGTTTGTTTTGTTTTCAATTGATGACAACTACTTGTGATAAAAAAAATTGTTCGACAGAATATTGCATGTGAGTGTAGAAAGGTTCTATAAGATATTCTTCGGGTGATATTTATACGAAATCGTGAATAAAATCAAATTTACATATTTTGAGATAAGTCACAAAATATCACAGATTGATTTAAAATAAGGATTAGCATATTCAAATAAGTCTTTCGTTAGAAATTTTGTAAACTCTATAAGAAGGAATCGTACCTCAATAGCTGTTGATAACGTATTTCTAATGTAGTGTAAAATGACCTTGGCGATTGTGGTCGAGCTCAGTATTTCAGCCAGTTTTACAATGATAGTTGGAAAATTATTGTTGTTGTACTTTAACATGGTAGTAAAATCAGCGAGTAAAAATATTTAATTTCAATATCTTTTTAGTGGAAATCGAATCAATAAATTGTAAATGATACATATCTTTTTCATTTTGTTATGTTCTCAATTAAGTAAGCTTTCTATTAAATTATTCAAAGCAGATATGTTGTAAAATATGAAATAAAAAACAAATTATTTCTATTTTTCAAATTATTAATCATTGCATTGAGTTGCGTAATTACTATGTCATAATCAAAACGTTTCTTTCTTGCCTTTACTTGCTTTGTTATATTTATATGATGGTAGAAAGTCACATTTTTTTTAAAAATATCTAATGGCTGAAATGAGTACTAATGTTACAAATAGTTTATCAATATTAGTAACACGATTTGTATGTATTAGTGACAATCATGATAATTATGATTTCACTCTTCCAGATGGTGATATACTACTTCATTCAGGTGATTTTACTCGTAATGGAACAGAAAAAGAAATTGAAACATTTTTAAATTGGTTAAAAACTTTAACTCAATATCGTTTAAAAATAATTATTGTTGGTAATCATGAATCTAAACGATTTTATACAAAGAAACGATATAAAAAATTTCCATTAGTAATTGAACAATTAAAAACTGATAAATCATTAGTTACAGACTATGGTATTGTCTATCTTCAAGATCAAACATTTCATGATCCGATAACTGGATGGAAATTTTACGGAAGGTATTGATATGAAAGATTTTATTGAAAGAAATTTTTCATTCCTTGTTTTTTTTTTTCATTTTGCAAAACAGTGGTTGGTTATCTGAACAATGTAAAGATCCAGAAGAAATACGTCGTCATTGGTCTAAAATACCAATCGATACAGATATTCTTCTTACACACGGTCCACCCTCTTCTATTTTAGATCAATCAAGCAATACATATCATCTTGGTTGCAAAGAATTACTTAACTCAATATTAAATATTGTTAAACCAAAACTTCACGTTTTTGGTCATGTACATAGAGGATATGGACAATATAAAAATGATCTTGAATTAGGAAGAACATTATTTGTTAATGCTTCCTTGTGTGATAGCTATTTTCGTATTGCTCATTCACCAATCGTGATTGATTTAAGTAAAGATAAATAGAATTTATTTAGGCTAATATTTAATGTTAAAATATTAAGCTAATAAAAAAAGAAATTCTCATCACTATTGATTTTTAATCACTTAAGGAAAGTCATGTTTGTAAATATTTTCTTTTTCCGAATAAAGTTTGAGAATGAAAAACTGAAGTGTGCACAAACTCCAACAAGTTACATCACATTGTTATAAGTATATAATATCGGATCAAATCGATCATCTTCTAGATAGGCTCTATTGAAGGCTCGTAGCGTGTACTGATAATATCTACTGTCAGTTACACTTCTCTATTATCTATGTGAGTAAGCTATCTCGAAATACATGCAAATGATTGTTAACTACCTAGGATTGGTCCATACCCTAGTGGAATTCATCATAATATGATGCATTCATAACATTTAATCGGACTATATTATGTCCTTGTAGGTAGACTTTATGGATACTTAGTATAGTATATTGATAACATCAGTTAATCATATGCAATTATTCTTATAATGTAGAATAGTTCAATGTGTTTTTAAAGATAGTTTAAGAGATGAATGTTTGTGATCAATTGCTACTGCATGTTTCCACTCTTATCGACTTTAGGTTTCTTTATCATATCGTCAAAAAAAGTATAAGTTCGATTCAAAATAGTTCAATCACAATGGATGATTTCTGTTGATTTCAGGATATAACAGACTTCGATTTCTTAATTAATATAGCTTTGGAGTTTTTTTTTTAACTAGAAAAATTATCAACGTACTTTTTTCAAGCACTACATATAATAACAATTGGTCAGAAGTTCTCGTGCAATATTGTTTTATAGAGTATGATCTATTAGGAATCTTTGAACGTACTTCATTAGGAATTTGAGATAAAAATTCAAAGAAAATGAGTGAGAAGTTAATTAAAGTCATCTGAACATAATGTCACGATGGCTTCTTTATACTTGTACGGTTCACAACTTCGTCTTGGTGTGACTTGATGCTAATGTAGATGACATCAACAACAATTATTGTATCGATACCATCAGCAAATTAAGAGAAATGATCAACAAGATACATTTATTCTATGATGCGAATCAATGCATCGATTTTATAACTGATAGTCAACAAGAGAAAATATTTATGATCGTTTCTAATGTCTTCAGACAAACAATTCTTTCTGTCACTTATGACATTCCACAAATCGATACCATATATATTTTGAATGACAACCAAACTCAGCATGAATAATGGACCAAAATCTAGCCAAAAATAAAAGAAGTCTTTACAGATATTGCTCCTATCTATGAAGGCCTTTACAAGTCGCACAGGAATGTGATATATTTATGTATATCCAAATAATGAAAGAAATTCTATTAACTATTGATTTGGAACAACATCATATCAATGAGTTTCTTATATACTGCGATGAAGTTTTTGCCGGCAATTCAAAAGAACTTCAAAACATCAACAAAATCAAACAAGAACACCACAAACATCTACCGATTTGGTGCTATACCTACCAATGTTTCTTATATTCCATGATGACGGATATGTATTGTAAATAGAAGATCTTTACTATATTATATTATTTGAATACGATACATTTCTCTTCGTCGAATGTAGAGCTATCCAACGAGTTGACTGAAGAGAGAAAAGAAGAAAAGGCTCATTGATTGTACGATTTATTTGTTGATATTATTGAATGATTGTTATATTTGAAACACAAAAGATAATTTAACTATGTATATAATAATTCATTCAATTGATCAAAGAGAAGAATAATGATTGAATGTATGAAAAACGATGACTTTGTATACGATTGAAGATGCTTTTTTTGAAGAGAAATTCACTATTGCAGATTTGTTTATTCAATTAAGGACAAATATGTCTATCAATTAACTAATGTGAGAGAGAATAAAAAATAGTTCCGAGGTGAAAAAGAAAAATGTTAGTATAGTAGACTCATTAATATGAGATGAGCAATGGATGACTGAAGTATGTGACTATATTCTAAAGGACTTTTATTTCTTTGTTGCATACCGTTCATTTGAAAGATATTTGTTTAAAAAATAAAATACAATAATCTAGAATTTGAATATTGATAGAGCATCAGTCAGCAAGCAACATGGTGAAGAATGCTGTAAAAGAGTAAGTGATGTTCATACGATATTATATACTACTGCAAAGATCTAGTATAGAGCTATTCCACTAATGATACGAACATGACAACATTCAAATGCAAATAATCATGCGATCCATACTCTAGTATTATTGTAACAAACAGTACATGGAGAAAGTCACATATTCATTCAAGTACATGCACATATATATCAAGCGGAAAACAATATAAGTTCTTTACTTGCCAAAAGAAATAAAATTCAATGTGCGACACCCATCCACTTTTTTTGAGTTCAATAGTACTTGATCCCATAATTGAATTTTCAGACATTCTGTGTAATCTGTTCCTGAAGATAGATATGCTTCTAACAATGATGATAATAGAATGCTGAATGATATGTTATGAAAAAAAAACGATTCAGATAACTCGTATTGAAAAATAAAAAAAAATACGAAATTGTGCTTTATAGAATTGAATGAGAGTTTCCAAAAAAGAAACTATCCTCTTCTCAATAACTAACACTGTGTTTCGTCGAAACCATTTATCTGAAGTCAAACAGTCAGTGTTTATAATCACAAATATATATATTTAAATATTCATATACGCAAAAGACTCAATATCAAATAATATTAAATTTACAGTAGCAAAACACAAAATAGAACATTCATTCTATAAATAATCTGATCATCTAAGTTTAACTTACAATCGACAGTAGTTTCTCCTTCGATATGCCGAAAAAGTTACACTATATTCAAGTAAACTAAGAAAAATCTCTGACTTTCAGAATTTGTAAACGACGTACCATTTCATGCTAAAAGGGTGAGAAGTCCTTGCGTGAGTATGTACGCCGAAAGTGATGATAAAATCTTTGAACAGTTCATATGTTTCATTGTGGGAACTATATGCTGGTCTTAAGGTTACTAAAATCATATAATATAAATATGACACAAAAACAAATGATCAAAGAAACAGTAGCTATCGATTTTGCACGTTTCATTGTAGCATATGAGCGATAGAAAAGCTTTGGTGAAGTTGACATAAAACGATCCATTACTGCTGGAGCAATAAAACATGCAGCAATAGAATGTTGTAATCTGCAAAACATTGGTGATTAAATCTGAGCATTATATCCAAAATGATCACTAAGAAATCGTGTTACTGTCCCAATATCAAGTGTAAGAAGGTGAAATATAGATTCATGGAGAAAATAAAGTGAACATGGAGTTTTTCTTAATCTATGAGAAGCAAATGTGGTAAAATTACAGCAAGATTCTATAGTTTCAATAATAATAATTAAAAAATAAAAAATAATTTTATTACTAAGATATATGAGCCGAGAAATATTTGAACCTGATGCCATTGCCATAGATCTATAAATACAATGATTTCATGTGAAGCCTAATAATAATTATAATGTGAATCAGAAATAACAACTTCTCCAAAAAGTAGTTAATCTCAAATTGTTACTAGCTTGTTTTGAAATAAATATGTCAAAATTCGTATAAAATTCAAAATTTACACTTGTTAGTTTTAAGATTGACATTGATCGTAAGAGTACGTCATTGAAGTGGAACAAATAGTTAGTGCCATTGCAATAGCCAAAAACTACTAATATCAACGAAATAACATTGCTGCTTTTTTTAATCTGCGATTTCTACTGTTCGTTTATTTGTAATAATTTGTTTTTATCAAAAAAAGCCAGGAATTTAGTAGAAGTTACTCACAAGTTGAGATTTTCCACGATCTCAGTTCTTTTGACATGCAAACAGTGTATTTTACCTCTATACAAAAAGCTGACTCATTGCTGATGAATTCTACCATATCAGTGAATGTATTTAAATTCTATAAACGAACATAAATGTCATGACACGAGTGAACTAAGTGTTACTTAGAATATCAATTATGAATAGTTCTTTCAATCGTATTTTCACTATAAATTAACATATGGAACAAATAATAGACCAATATAAAAATAAAAGGCTTCTTTTAGTCATTACACTAGATTATACTAAATTTACTATCTGTTTTCATATTATACATGTCTAATAATTAACATTTATATGAGATATTTTGACCTTTATGCTCTTTCTCTTTTTCATTCAGTCTATGTTTCAATTATTTTTCACTACATTTTCAACCTCTGCAAATCTACTAGGCAAAATATGTCATTCAGCTCATTGC
>CAJNOP010000033.1:433416-470324 GCA_905250075.1 Rotaria sp. Silwood1
ATAAATTGTGTTTCTGTACGTTGTAATCGTCTTTGGTGACTATTGAAAGGAAGAACTCTCTGTCTTGTTGAGCGAATATGATATTTTGTACCAAAACCAAACGAAAGCATAAGAAAATATGGAATTAATGTTGTCCATACTATACTATATACTATTGTAAAGACACTATATGCACCTCTTTGTAAACTACACACAGGTCCCAATTGAGCAAAAATCATATAATGTAGATATGACAAAAAGCAAAGGACAAAAGAAAAAGTAGCTATCCATTTGGCACGTTTTATTGTAGCATAGGATCGATAGATAGGCTTTGATGAAGTTGACATAAAACGATCCATTGCTGCTAAGACAATAAAACATGTAGCAGTCGCAGGTGCAACATTAACAATATATGTCCGTAATTTACAATAAACTTGTGATTGAACTTGTACACCGTATTCAAAGTTATCACTAAGAAATCTTGTCACTGTTCCAAAATCAAGTGTGATGAGATCAAATATAGCTGCGCCAAGAAAATAAAGTGAACACGAGGATTTTCTTAATTTCTGAGAAGTAAAAGTAATAAAACTGCAGATACACCCAATAGTTCCCAAAGTAATAATAATAATTGGACAATAAAAATTAATTGTATTACCAAAATTTGTAATAAAAGTTACTGTAGGATCAGAATCCATTATGACGTACTAAAAATGAGATAAACTCCTGTCAAATAAAATGCTATATTTGTTGAGTGTGAACTTTTATCTTTTTTCTCTCAAATGGAATTAATACAGATGTTTGAATCTTGCATTCATGCACATTAATTGACATCAATCTCAACAATTACAAATCTGAATTAAAAAATAATGAATCTATTATATAAAGTGGTTTATAAAATTTTTAGAGATTTTATACTTCCGTATATTGTTAGAAAAGAAAGGAGAGACATGGCACAATTTGAATGCAATCTAAAATTAGAGACTATGCCTACTTAAACCATCCATTCTTGATCTAATTGAGTATAGCATGAAGAAAAAGAATGAACTCCATTCTTTCTCTAGCAGGCAAAAATTTAAGAAACTGCTATTATTATTTTGGTGATTACAATGTTATCGAAAAACAGAGATGATTTTCAAAAACTATGAGTTAAAATTATTTAATAGTAATAGTAATCAAGAAAAGTGAATTCTAAGCATGATTTAAGAACTTAAAAAAGAAATATTGCACTAGGTACAGCAGACCTTGTTTTATCAAAGGAGGTCCTGCACTCTTCTGTACAATGTATTCATCATCGGATGCAACCATTCTATCTTTGATTACTAATTTTTTGCAATAGTTTCCAGCAGTTTTTTGTTTGCTCCATACCATAATAATTTCATAATGCTATATTGAATGATAAATGCATTGCACAGAATAATGCAAGACCTCGTTTGATAAAAAAAATCTGCTCTACAACATGTACTATTTTGTAATATTCTCAAATCTATTCTTAGAGCTCACTTTTCTTAAATTATTAATTGAGTAATAATTAAATTTTCATGCGAGTTAAAAAAAGAACTGTTATAAAGAGTTATTTCAAAACTAAAATACGCAATACTATTTAGTTTTCAATGTTCTTTCCAACTGCATATTTGAAAATCATAATTTATAACAAAATATTTTCCAAGTTGTTAATTAATAATTTTTCAAAAATTGTCTGTATTTTTCGTTAACAATTTAATCAATAAAACACTAACAGTGTCTCTAATTTGTGTCTATTAGGAAAAAAATTGAAATATCTTCTTTTTTTTGTATGCTCTACTTAATTAAATCAAAAATAATTGGTTTGAGTACATCTCGACTCTAACTTTATACTTTCTTTTTAACGATCCTTAAGCTTTATCAGACCATTTGTATATATGAGTACTCAATTTATTGCTACCATGCGTGGGTTAGATTGCATGCGATTCTTTGAAGATCAACATGCTTAACATTTAAGTATAATTTTACAGTAGAATATTGACGTCATTCAAGATAAAGTTTTTATACTCTAGGAAATTATCCATTATAATTTAAAGTAAAGATTCTGCTGATAAATAATTTCTCAATGAAATCGATACGTATTACAAAATTTGAAAAGGAGAGATTTACGAAAAAACTTTTTATATCAAAACAGCATAAAAATTTTTTTTTTACATGAGAACTTCAATTAATAACACACACCTTACGGATAACATCAAACTTAATAATCACAGTTTTATATATTGATAAATTACGAAGAAAAAACAAGCGATTATAAATTTATGATTGAACAAGATATTTTACATTGAATTAGTTCTATAGCCATATTTTAAAAAGGTTGTATGTAATAATCTAACTTGTTTGTATAGGATCATATCATTATCTAAAGACGACTCTTTTCTTAAATCTTATTAATTAGAATTTGTTCGTCAAATTACACAGTTCAATTAATTTGTAAATATGAAAAACAGAATAATATTTAATGAAAATTTTATTTTATTATTTAAGAAGTCTTTGACTCGGACACAAAACCTAATATAACATTAGAAAAGCTATGTAAATTATCTGTGTTCGGTTGAAACGTAAGATATAATCAATTTTATATCGAATTAATACGAACTAGTTAATCAATGATTTATATCAAATATCAATGATAATAGTTCTAATATAATTCAATATTAGTTTGATTTGCATAGTTAGAATTTCAGGTATATCAATGCCACGGTTTTTTTTAGACGCCGTAGTTACAATTGGCTTTTCTATCAATAATACTTTATTATGAACATGTATGTATTTCATAGCCTCAGACGATGATTGGAAGAAAATGACTATTAAATTTATGTCTTTCCGGTTTTAGTATTCATAATAAATATGAATGGGAGTTTTTGTTAATACTTCTTCTTGCTATGCCGAAACGTGACTAATAACCATCTTCTTTTTCAGGTCTACTATGTTTTTAATTTATATATATATATATTGAAGATACTTAAGCATGTTATATAAATGGCCTATGATTTCTTATCTATGACATGAGATGGTAATTTATTTCTGTATATTCATCGATAATTAAGGTCTTAAAAAAGCAAAATTCAAGTGGATTGTTGTTTTCATCTTTCATTTATATTTGATTTGATAGAAGTTAATGAGTGAATTACGAATGTATAATTTTTATTTGAATTCAACCACCATTTAGCTACAAAAAACTCGAATGACTGAAAATGTAACATTGACAATTAGGATCTCGGTTCTTCTAAAAAGAATTGTCAAACTTGAATTACATAGTTGTTTTTAATTTTATGAAAAGATTTTATCCTGATTCAGTATCACAAACTTATTTAATTAATTTTAGAGTTAACAAGATCAAAAAAGTCGTATTCACGATAGATATCTGCAACGTGCTTGATGGCATGTATTTGTAAGTATTCTTATAAGATCTTTTCTAATTTTTTGTAACAAGAGACAAAAGTAAATGGCTTATCTCATTAAAATCTTCAGATCGTGAGCTATAAAAGTACTGATTTACTTTTGCTAGGCTTTGTTTTATTGTTAAGAAAACTACATTTTTTTTTTCATTTGGTGGTAACATTAAACCAAAAGTTGAAAAATACGCTCGAATTTAGTAACCTTTGTTACTATTGTACAGTTAAAAAGCAAAATATAGAACATACTCAGAATTAGTGTCGAGTACTATATAGATTCACATGTGTTCTAAGAGTGTTTGATTTCTGCGAAAAATCGACTCCTGAGGAGCTAGAGGCTCAATTTTCCAAAAATAGATCTGAGAGAGATCATCACAGCTTTTAATAAAACATGTGTGAATACATGTTGTTGGTGATGTTAGTTTCGAATATTTTATCGATGTCGCTTTTAATTGTATCATTGTAACAAAAGCTACCAAATGCGAGCACCTTTTTCATCCTTTTGCCTATTGTTATCACCAAGTGGAAAAAAATTCTATGTTCTCAACAATAAAACACAATCTAGAAAAACTTAAATAAGTATTTTAGTAGCTCACGATCTGGAAATTCGAATAATATAAGACACTTGCTTCTATCTCTTGTTGCACAAAACTCGATTGTTTTAACTCTAAATTTAATCAAATAAGTTTTTGATGTTGAATAACAATAAAAATTTTTTCAGAAAACTAGAAAAAAAAAGTATTCAAATTGGATAATTTCTTTAGAAAAAGCAAGTTCCTAATTGTCAGTGTTACATTTTCAGTCATTTGAGTTGTTTTTTAACTAAACAGTGATCGAATTCGAATAAAAAACAGTTTTACCATCATTTTTATTCAATATAAAATATCTGTTCTAACTTAAATAGAATTTTTGTTGTGATTCAATTATGTCAACATGAGCTGTATTTAATAATGTATTTCATTGTTTTATTTATCAATGGAGTAACCAGCAGAGGTACCTAGTTGATAGTAATTCTTTTTATATAATTCAATGTCTTTGAAAGAAGTGCAGATTAAATCGCAAAAAACACAGTACTGAATATTTATTGAAAAAAAAAAGGAATTTTTTTATGCCCGAGGACAGAATTGAACTGTCGACCCCTGGTTTACTAGACCAGTGCTCTAGCCACTGAGCCACACGGGCGTGCTTCTTATCTGTTCTGTTTTTTATGTCGTTCTCTTCTATACTTTCAAGCGTCATATAGTAAATACATTTACATGAATCATATATTGTAACAGCTGTACGTCTATTTACATTAATAGGAAATTGTATTTTATTATCTATTTGATATTATTATCATATCATATAGCACCAATTGATTCAGATTATCAAATAATTAAAACTAAACAGACATACAATTATGTTAATCTATGACTCAAAAATTACTTTTAATTACAGTACAAAAAATGTCCTTGTGATTCATCTTTTCTGTTACATGTTTATCATAAAATATTCGAAATTTTGAGTTTTTAATATTTATGATGAATATTATTTTAAATAAAAATCTACTACATATACTATGACAAAAGGAAATTTATACTATTGAAATATGTTTCACTATCGATTATTAATAAATATTTAAGAATATAGATTTGTAAAAATTTGCAATATATTAATTATTTTGAATACAAATAGAGAAGATTAGAAAAGCAATTTATAGAAGTTCTTTGCTTTAGGTAATATCATCTTTGATACCAAACAGAACATCAATCATATTTCTTAATATATTTTGAACTCGTCTAGTCCATTTGAAACCACTATATCTTTTTAGCAAAAAAAGAAGAAATAGTCTGTTTGTTTCTTTCGTACATTATCCTTGTATCCAATGATGATACAAATAAGGAGAGGCCGCTTTGAAACAACATTTCAAAATAACCAATCTAAACTTTGAAGAGACAAAGATTGTCAAACTACATAAAAACGTTTGCTGACGAAATCAAAAGTATTCCATAGGGGAAAAAAAAGCATTGCATCAGATCAAAAAATGGTTTCATTATCAAAAAAATCTCCTGAAGAACGATTAAATATTTGTCGTAAATATTACAGAGGTATGAATTTTTTTTTTAAATGATTTTTCTAATAAATTTTTGTTGTTTTTTTGCTAAAAGCTGGTTTTGCTTGTTTACCACTTCTTTGGCTTATTAATGCAATATGGTTTTATAAACAAGCATTTAAAGTTGCAGCATATCCTCAACAAGCACAAATTCGTACATGTAAATGAAACAAAAGAAAAGAAATCTTTTTCTATGACATACAAATATTTGTTTTCAGATGTTATTCGAAGTGCAATTGGTACAGTTATTTGGATAATTATTATTGTAGCATGGAATATAACATTTCAATTATTACGTACAAAAATGGGTCCTCTTGGTGATTTTTTAACATTTGTTTCTCCACGAGGATATTATTAATCTTTCTTTCTTTTTTTTTGTTGTTGTTGTTATATTATTAAATTTGTTGTTATGTTGTCAGATGGAAATGAAAAAAACAAAGAGTAATCTCATATATGTGTCTTCTTTTTTATTTGTAGATATAATATGGTGAGTCTTGTTTTGAAGATTGAACAAAAATAAAAAAAAATTATATTTAATAGAGTACAACAGTTTTTGTTGGTCTTAGTTTAGCTGTAATTGGATTTTCTGGTAGGAGACTAATTGAGTTAAAAATTGTTTAAATTGTATTTATCTTAAAGGACGTTATCTTGCACGATATGGAAAGTTAATTACTGAAAATTTAACAAAAACAAGTGGTATTATTGCAGAAGGACTTTCAGTAAATATCATTTATTTTGATGTTTATTAAAATCAAAGATTTATTTATTTTTTTGTTATTTTCTAGTCGAAATATTATAAGGGTGGTTTTGGTAAGAGTACAATAAAAAGAAAAAGCAATTATTTTTGAGAATTTGATTATTGTTTATGAATAGATGCAAAAATGAATCGACGTGAAGCTGCACTTATATTAGGTGTTAGGTATGTATACAAAATTAGAATGTTTTTTAATTTTTTGTATTTGTGAATTTTGTTTTATGAAGTCCAACAACGAGTAAAATACGAATACGCGATGCTTATAAACGATTAATTGTTCTCAATCATCCTGATCGAGGTAGATTGTTTTTCTTTGTTTTGTTTTTTTTTAAATCTTAGTTTTGATTATTTTGATAATAGGTGGATCACCATATATTGCTGCTAAGATTAATGAAGCAAAAGAATTATTTGAATGTGGAGCTAAATAAATGTTTACAGTGAAACTTTTGTATTTGTTAAAGTTTTTTAATTTTGGTTTTTTTTGTTAAAGACACTCTGTTTTTAATAAAATTTGAAAAAACTAGATATACTACACAGATGTTCGCTGCACCTAAGAGTAACAGAAGAAAATTTTTTTGTTTTCTCGTTTTTGTGGCACAATAATATTTCTTAAGAAATAATGTTTCATTTTTGAATACACACACGTATAAACAACAGTATGTAGTTGAAAATACCACATATTATTGTATAAAGTTAACCAATGAATATCAAAATGAATTATTAAAACGAATCGTATCTCAGAAAGAATGAGTCTGTCAATGATTACATCCATTTACTTAACGCTTCAGTGTTTGATTTAACTTCTTTATCTTAAAAAATGCTAGCAATAGAATTTAACAGGTGATATGATAAAAGCTGACCGACTGACAGACATATACAACGACAGTTGAGGTCATAGCGACGGCCAAAAAATGAGTCATACTTACTGTTAGATCACAAGTCGCTCACGTGGAATATATTAATCAAGAGAAATAATAGTGAAATTCAAGGATGTCTTTTTAGCCTTCTCAGCGGTGGATCTAGGGGTCTGATACATGAGGCGATCATAATCATGAAATGTGTTTTTTTAGATCAAATTAGAGGTTGTATCGACTCATTTTTGAACAACTACTGCTGAGAAAAATCGAAAAATAGTTCGAAAGGAAAGAACAATCAATGTCGATACTCTCTAAAAATTTATCACAAAGAATTGTATCAAATAAATTCTGGAAAAATTTTCGATGAATTACAAATCTAAATAAACAAAAGCTTTTGTCGACAGATTTTGTATTATATAGTTTTTCGTACAAGTTTCTTAAGATATAAACTGCTAAGCATTGAAATTTATTATTTTTTTAAAACCTGAATCAAAAGAAAGATTTCAACAATTTCTATGAGTCGTAATGTTCTAACTACGAATTATGATGGGATGGGATTTATCCTGGTCATATGAGTCAGATATAGTGACTCAACATATATATAAAGATACATACATGGGAATTTTTTGTTCTTTTCTGTATGGGACTGAGATTAGATAGACTATATAATCAGTAGATGTCAAGCAAAGGTAGATTTTGGTTGCATGAGATCTTGAATTTATTTGATGTCTGATCATAAACAGGTTTCTTTTAGTGATTTAAATACATTCTTATCGATTTTCTATAGCTTGTGGTTTCAGTTTGCAACTGTTGATTGTAAGTGTAAAGATTTGATAGAAGGGAACTTTTTTTTTTCTTGTTTTAAACAGATAACAAAAAATAAATTTTCACTTTATTTAAATAGTGTTCAAATTTCTCTAACGTATTTATACAAGTTTTTTTTCAAATCAAGCTCATTATAAAATAAAAGTTTTGTTAAGTTATTATTTTTTTCTTTCATTGATACAATGTAAATATTATTAAATGAAAAATATCGATTATCGTATCTTTCTTTTTATTTTAAAAATGAAAAAGAAATTCGTAACTAAAAAAAAATTTATTCTGATAAAATTTTTATTTGAGCTTATTTATTTAATTTATGTCTGACATTTTGTCACGATATAGTTTCAAAAGCTAGACTAAGTCATATGGAAAATTGATTTGTTGTTACCAAGATTTCGTTATAGACTTTCCCTTGTATGTACGTAAAAATAAACGTACGTAATAAAAACAATCTTCATGGCTTTTTATTCATTTCTTCATGCCTTCTCATTCTCTCCAGCTATTCAGTGCTTAGCAATGCTATTTGTTGAAAGCCATGTTGGATTTTTTTTTCTTCTCGCCATTTCTCGTTCTTTTTTTAACTTCTTCTATATTGTCAGATGTTTAGTACAAAACAAATACGTCTCCTATTTGTTCGAATAGTTTTTATTATATTCAAAATGATTCACAGTTTTTAAGATGATGTGGCAAACATATACGTATATATATATTTATAGTCTTGATAATTTTAGGTAAAGCAACATGACAATGAATCAATCCCAATCTAATCGTCCTTATAAAATTTTATTCATTGGTGACAGTGCAGTCGGAAAGACAAGTTTAATGTTTCGTTTTTCTGGTATGTACTTAAAAAGTTGTTTAACAGATGTAACCACGCATTCAATATGATTAAGGTTAAGATTCAAAGTTCTTTATATGGTCTTATCAATTTCTTTTTTATTGACATTTTTTCATATCTATGATAAAATACGCTTTTTATGAGATCATTTGAGGTTAAATATTTGAAAATAAATCACTATGGGCCTTTGATTAATAAATATTTTAGGATTATTTCAATAGAATAAATGGAAAACGTTATAAGAATTATTGAAATGACATACAAACATGTGTTCAGTTTTGTTTCACACAAACAGAAAGTCATATCAAATTCAATTATCTTTTATTTTGAATAATAACGAAGTCAGACTATAAAATATAATTTAATAATCAGTTATATACTATACAAGATCATGTTTTTGATGAACTTTAAAAATTTGTTGTACTTCGTTTATAGATAAAAATTATCAGGAATTTTTATGGCATGCGATATGTTAAATGTATTTTTCTCAACTAGTTCTATGCACTTTTTCAAAATAGTAACAGATCTAAGCTTTTTTTTTGAATGGAGACGAGCAAAGTCAAAGAACGAAAAAATCAAAAATTAGTACGAAACGAAAGCTTGATCGTATCGAGTTCCCCTTCTAAATTCATCATTGTATCGAAATGAGCAATTTCAACAATTTTATGAATAATAATTTGAAGTTAATATTATTCACACTTTTTTTTTATATTGAAAAATTACTCTTTAAAAACAGAGAGAATAAATATTTAAATTGGTTTATTTGATCAATACTTCATGTTTTACTCTCAAAAAAAGAAAGAAAAAGAACATTCGATTCGATATTCTATTATTGAAAATTAAAGTCCAATATTTTTATGTTACATTATGTGTAGGAAACTAATCTGCAAGAACTTGATCAATAGTAAATTAAAACTAATAATATAAATAAGAGCAATATATTGTAGAATTAAATATCAATTAATCGAAATTGATATTTGCGAATTATTAAATTCAAAAGAATTAAATCTTACGTTGAAATAGATCCTTTAATTACTTCTCACGAAACCATAAAAGTTTTTCAAATAAGATAATTTCTAATTTTACGAGAAGAAGACATTCATTGCCTGTCATATTATATATTTCGATAAACAGAAGTGCAAGTAAATCTAGTAAAATCTACTACTAAAAATAAAATCAAGGTCAACACAGAAAAAGAATAGATTATAATTGCTAGTTTATTTTAATATTGACTTTTCTTATTAGATAACATATTTACTGAAACATTCACACCAACAATTGGTATTGATTTTAAAGTTAAAACAATCACGTTACGAGGCAAACTAGTTAGATTACAACTATGGGATACAGCTGGTCAAGAAAAATTTTTTAATATAACTCGATCTTATTATGTACGATAAAAAATTATATTTCAATATAAATCAAAATAATTATTTTCTTTTTATTATAGCGTAATGCTGATGCTATAATTCTTGTTTATGATCGTTCATCAGCAAGTTCATTTCAAAATGTAAGTCGTTGGATGAAAAATATTGATGACAATGCTCCTGATGATGTTATACGAATATTAGTTGGAAATAAAAGTGATCTTCATCATTCTATTGTTATATCATCACAGGATGGACAAAAATTAGCCGATAGATATCATGTAGATTATTTTGAAACAAGTGCAAAATCAGACACAAATTCGAATGTATCAAAAATGTTTTATACTCTAACGGAAAAAATACTTCAACAATATCAAATAACACCTAAATCTTCAGAGAATACCGTTCATATATTAAGCAGTTCATCAGATTCAACGTATGACAAACTTATGAGTTGTTGTTGGTCATCAACAAGCATTGATAAAAAATGATATTTGTAGTTTTTCTTTTTTTTTGAAAACGTCATCGTCTTACATTTTTTTTTGTGTATAAAAATGTATTCAAAAATTTTTAATCGAAGATCTGTGAAGTTATTCAATGCTATCGATCCATTTATTATACATCCGGAGTTTTATTGTATAAAAAAAATTATTCAAAGAGTATTGAATTGAAGAAGTTCTTAGCGATAGTTATTCAATTCTATGAAACTGATTTTATTGCTGAGATGAGTAGAACACTTAATGTTGACGTTAGATGAAACGTTATTTTTTTTATCAACATCAACCCTTCGCCTTTCCAGGGTTTTTTCAACACTGGCTCGATAAACAAAACCTTGACGAGTATAGCAAAAGTTTTTTCGTTTGAAAATTTTCGTGTGACAAATGAGACTAACTTGTTTCTTCTGTTTTGAAATACGGAGAACATTCTGAGAAAAAGCTTAATTCGTCGATATTTTTCGATCGATGAAAATTTTGTAAAATCTGCTAAAATTCATTAATATTATATTTGTTCAAAAAAAGAAATCACCCTCTGATTTCATCAAATTTGTCATAAAAAGAGTTTTAACTCAATCAGTCAACGAAAAACTTTGATTTTTCACTACGAAAATTGATTTTGGAAAACAAAAAAAAACACATTTTTTTCCCGATATTTTGGAATCTTTATTTTTTCATGATGCTGGAATATATTTTGACCATGAAATCATTGGTTTAGAATCTACATAACAATAAAAAGTTTGATTTTGTGTGTCTAACGAAAGAGGATGGTTGAAGGTCTTTTTTGAGCTAATAAAGGTTGACATCGAAAAAATAGATTACTTTCGAGGCCAAGAAAGAGAATATTTCCTGAAGCTTTTCAAGAGAATCTGAAGAACGAAAAAGAAAATAATGTTTTGTTGTTTTTGTATTAAATATGTTTATCTATTCTTTCTACTGGAAGAGAGAGAGCGAGAGAAAGAACTTGATAAAACATTGACTGAAGACATAGACATTCTTTTTTGTTGTATCGCCGCCTATCAAAAATGTCAACGACGCATTTCCGAAAATAAGTAAATTTTTTATGGTTGATAAAATGGAAAAAAAATGTGGGTATGGTTTTTTTAACAAATTTATTTTGTTTGCTTTGATTGACATTTTGTTTGATGTTCTGTCAACTGTGGAAATACAATACATTCTTGACAAGTCGGACAGATTTTGCCAGCATTGCATTATATGTTAAATATTCGGATCTTGATGATATGGACATACACAAATATTAATCATTTTAATGAATTATAGATCAAAAACGGAATTCTGCAATGAAAAATCTGGTACTCAATCTAAACAATACGATAAAGAGAAACATGTTTCTTACTTATCATAAATGCGGTCATTCTAGTCTTGTTTGATAGTATAACAAACACGTAATTGAGCGTGTAGAAGAAAAAAGAAAAAGAAATTACTTGCATTCATAGCCTTGGATGAAAACTTACAAAAAAAAACAGTGTACAGTATTTTATTGACTATCTATGTACGAATTCTTTTCGAATTGAAAATATTTCGTCTTCTACAGCATTTATTCAATACTTAATAATCATTTATGGACTTAGAAACCATCCATAAACGAAATTTGATCAAGAATCACTTTTTTTTAACGTTCATTCGATCCAGTGCAAACTTGTCCGTTGGGTGACTGCAAATTTTTTTTTACAAAATACTAAAAAGAAAACGGAAAATTCTCCGAACATTCTATATGAGTGATCATTTATATATTAGAAAAGAGGCATGATAATAACAAGTTTTATTTTGTCTGTAAAAATTTATCTAGAACACAGTGCATAGACAAATCATGACAAAGCAAATTTCTTCATCGATCATATGTTAAATTATTGGAAATCACCGTATGAAATTCGAAATTGATCATTTCGATAAATTCTATTTCATATATTATATTTAATTATAAATCAATAATAAAATAGTAAAAGTAAAAAATTTTTTTAAATCTAATGAAGAAAAAGATAGTGAATTATTTATTAATTGTATAAAAGAGATTATTATATTTGATTAAAAATTTTTGTATTTAATATCAATTATAATATAGCTAGTAATCATATTCTATAATGGTTAAATGAATATGAAATTATACAATAATTTAATTTGTATTGGATATAAAAATGGAGCTTATCTACCGCATTTGTAACATATGATAAATTTTAAACAAATTTCAAATGATTAAATGCTAAATTTAAATGGAATATTTTTTAAAAATTTTGATTACATAACTGTATATGATTATTTACAGTATCATTCTGCATATGAAATTCTTATTGTCACAGCTTTCGACCTAACTCAACCATTATTCCGATCATTATCACGATCAAATTTATCACTAGAAAAAAAACAACATGTAAACAATATGAATGGTTAAATAATTATTAACTATGTAAGACAAAATCGACAATGATATCTTTATTGTCTTTAAAACCTTTAATTACTTATACTTTATATGATGTCACTATTCATACGTATGATAATTAGTAATACGTTTTTTTGTTAAACAAATTTTACAAGGTTTAAGTCGTTCATTAGAACTTGTACCTAAAACAGCATTTATTTTATTGATTTATCTGAATATAAAAATATATATTAATTAATATAGGACTCATGGATGTATTATATAATATGAATGTTTAGCCATTTTAATGCCTATTAGTTTCGAGAATAATGTAGCATTAGAATCGGTTGTTCTTTTTTTCCGTTGGCTGACACAATTATTCGAAGAATGTTTTGTATTCAACCAACCTTGTATTAGAACTGATTCGTGTTGTAATGTTGCAATATACATATCTAGATCCAGAAATGATCTTAAAGAGAATGTTTTCGAAATACAATCAGATTTTGGGTTTTTTTTTAAAAATGTATTTGAACAATCGAAACTTTTCACTATGTTCATATTTTATATTTAATCTTAATTAAAGCAACAAAAAACAATGATATAGAAAGAACAAGATTATTTATTATAAATCACAAGTTTACGATTCTTGTGATAGTCACGAGTTTTCTGTTTAAGGGGCTCCCCCCCCTCAGAAAATCGATTTTTTTCACAAAAATCGATTTTGGGATAAGCACATATACTGAGAGCCCAAAGTGTCCTCTTTCAGATTATGTGCGATTTGTCGCATTTTGAATGGTTTTTGGCGGTGAAAATAGCGGTTTTCTGGAAGCAGTAGTAGAAATATAAGGTTTTATCAGAATTTTTTTTAGTTAGAGAGATGTGACAGTGGTCAACAAACTTGTAGATTTTGTTTAATGAAGAAGACATATACGTTCTGTTATATTAATTAATTAGAGGAACGTAGTCATTTCTGCTTAAAATCCTGCATACATGATGAAATTGCCGTATAGAGGTCGTGACAGTCATAGTGAAATTCAAAATTGTTTCATACAAACTTGTTGATTGGTTTTCTCAAAATCACTTTTTTGGAGAGTTAGGAACCGATTTCTCGAACTGTAGAAGAGGTAGCGAGCTACTTTTTTTCTTAAATAAAAGAAGAAACCTATATCTAGAAATGTACATACCGTTTTTTCGAAATTCGATTTCTTTGCCGAGATAACTGGATAACACTGATGTCAAAAAGCGCTAAATTCCGAGTTCTTGCAGTAGAATGTCTCGGAAATCCGAACAAAATCGAATTTCAAAAAACCGGTATGTACATTTCTAGACATAGGTTTCTTCTTTTATTTAAAAAAAAAAGTAGCTCTCTACGTCTTTGGCAGTTCGAGAAATCGGTACCTTACGAGAACCACCATTTTGGGGACTAATTTGTCAATAACTCTTTAAAGCAAAAACTTGATGAGCCAAAACTTTGCAATAAATTGAGTTAACACAACATCCATATTGCCTAAAAATTTCAGAGAAATCGGTCCACGAATAATGAAAAACGATTCCTGAGGGGGGGGAGCCCCTAGTTTTCTGTTTAACTATCATAATCATTCATTAACGATTTATATTCAGCTCCTCCATTAATTTTGCCTTTCTTCAAAATACAATTTTCGTCATATTTATCATCAGATTTTCTTTTTGACTGATATTTAGAGACTTGCAAATTGGTCACGCAAGTCTCTCGTGTAAGTCTACTGTAATCAATCCTGAAATCCTTTCTTTTGGCTTAGTTCTATTTCCTTTTACTAATAAGCTGAAAATGTCTACAGCTCAGCGCTCGAGTTCGGTGTATTGCCTACATAGAACTATTTTCCTTCTCCAACGAGATAACAATTTGCTAACTTCTCTACCATAAAATTGATGAAGTACTATTTGAACGATTGTATTAAGATGTTTTTGTATGATTATAATTCAAATCAAACTTGTGATATTAATATTGTTTATTCAATATCTCCACATTAGAATTTAATCATTAACAAATTTCTATTTGATGTGAATATATTTTAATAATTTCGATGATAATACTTATAAGGAATTAATTGAAACAATCAATCAATTTAAATTACTCAAAGATGTTGAATATTTACGTATTTATAAAATATTGTGAAGTGTCTTATGATGTAAAGAAAAAAATATTTGTTTCATTTTGACAAACACGTATTATTATCAGTATACCTACAGCTATATTATCTCACATAAAAATGTGTCCATCAAACACACATATCATTGAAATAATATAACAATAAAATAGATATTAATGCATAAAACTAAATCCTTTATTGATAATATCTATTAAAGGAAGGGACAAAAACGCAGGTTTATAATGTTTGTCATTCTTTTGTTTTACAATATACCCATAAGAAAAAATACTGTGAATTTTGTTAAATACACAAAACAACGTTAAATTAATCAGACTATTTAAATAGATAATACAAACAACATCAAAAACACAAAAAAAAAATATATATTATAATTCTCGTTTTTTTTTTCATTCTTTAAAATGATTACGAAGTAAACGAAGAAATTCTTCACGATTTTCAGGTGTTAATGCTAATACTTGTTGTAAAAGTTTATTTGGTGAAGCAACACGTGCAAATGTTGATATATAAACATTTGTAAATAAAGCCATTATTATTTGACAATCAAATCGATCCTATAGATGGAAGCAAAAAAACAAAAACAAATAAAGCTTTTATATGAATAAATAATTTTTAATCGTACCACAAATCCTCCATGACCGGGTATTGTTGCTGCAAAATCTTTTATACGAAAAGCTCGTTTAAATCCACTTGCAAAAAATCCTCCAAATGGTCCAATACTCGAAGCAAATAATGATAATACCAATGAATGTAATTGAAATGGATAAAGTTCTAATGTACGTTTAAAGAGTGAAAAAGGTTTTGGCATTGTATATATTGTTTTTTGAAATAATGGTAATGGTATACATGATGTTGCTAAACTCATTTTGTCATCATCATATTCTAATGGACATACAAGAAATTGATAATGACTTAATATACCAGCTAGGATAAAGCCAAATACTAACGTTGATATACCACCACCAATAAAACCTTCCCATGTTTTTTTTGGTGATAATTTTGTTAATGGTGTACGACCATAGAAAAATCCAAACATATATGCCATTATATCATTACAAATAATTAATGAAACAGGAAAGAGAAACCAGATCATACCTATTAATTAAAGAAGTTTAGCAAAAAAAAAATATATATATAATTTTTGTCATTTGCTTTTATAAATTTTCAAAAATAATTAAGAACAGATATCTTGTTAGATACGTATGATGAATATTTTAAGTCAATCTATCTTAGAAATTATTCAAGAAATAACGTAATCAATTAGAGATTTACAGTTGTTAGAATCAAACTCTGTCTTTCTACTACTCCTCACTAAAGATTAAATAGTTTCTTTTCTAAAATCGCTTTAGTAAATTTTCTAGACAGAATCGATTCGAAATAAACGGTTGATATATATAGTTTAGTTTGTCTGTACCATATTTGAAAAGGAAGGTTGAAATCAAATTGGGTAGAAATTTGCACATCTTCTCACAGATTATGACAGATGTTGTTGATATACAATCAAAGACCGAATATTATTAGTATTTCGTTATAAAATATGAACTACTTGTTTATTGCATTTGTGGACGATTAAATAAAAGAATGGTGAAGAAGTGTAGTAGAATAGATAGAATAAAACAATTTTTCTGTGATTATCAGCAGCAG
Organism: Rotaria sp. Silwood1; assembly: GCA_905250075.1. Classification (NCBI taxonomy): domain Eukaryota; kingdom Metazoa; phylum Rotifera; class Eurotatoria; order Philodinida; family Philodinidae; genus Rotaria; species Rotaria sp. Silwood1. The sequence continues at coordinate 450,207 of CAJNOP010000033.1, forward strand.
CTAGATCGTATTTCATATTGTAATTCCAAAGAGATTGCACTAACAGCTTTTTTTTTTTATAAATAACAATATCGATAGTAGTAAATTTTATAACTATATTTTTTTATTTTCAATTAGTAGTTAACATTTTCTTCTCAAAATAGAAATCAAAACGGAATGATTAACGACTATATACTTTGTATAGCATACTCAAAAAGAAAAAAAAAGAAGACCATATTTTTAAAGAAATCAGAAGGACCTGTTAATCAAAGGCTCAATAAAAAGTTTCACATAGTCTAGTCGCATAATTCTTCGATGTTGTTCTAGAATTTAGCAAAGATCTGATGTGACCTTAAATTGAAGCAGTCTTATATAAACAGGATTTTTCATAGTAACAATATATAAGTTAACAACTACCTTTCATAAATCTATCTAATCAATAGGGCACTATCCTTCCTTGTATCTGGGCATCATGTAATGTTCGAATAGCTCATTGTATCTAGTAATAGTAAGAACGAATGCATAAAAAAATCTCTACGAGAATAAAATGATAAATACTATGCAACTAAATATTTCATCAAAACGTTCATACGTTCTCTCTCTATAGATATATCTCAGGATTTAAACAAAACATTAATGATAATGTATTTCATGGCATGTGAACTTTAAGATTTATGATCCATTATGCTTCATAGAGTATCTTGAATCGATTAATCAGATATCGATTAATAGATATAGATAATTTTCAAGGTTAAATAGATAATTTATACAATAAAAGCATACGTTAATATAACCTAGAGGCACTAATAGATTGAATCTTTTATTCTCAATTAAGAATAATAAACTATTTAAATAAAAAATTTTTACCTTCGCAAATATTTTGTATCATTTGATGACTTGATGTAACCAATATCATTAATGTTATATGTGTATATCCAAATAAAGTAAATTGTTTAAGATAATAAGTTTTTTTCAAACTTAATACAAATCCAACAAAACCACTTGTATATAATAGAAATGCAATCATACGATGATATGTTACAAGTGGTTGAAGAAAATTATTTTTATTCATCATAAAACCAAAATGATTTATTAAACTTTCACCATAAAGCCAATAATTTGATGTAAATAAAAAATACCATGATAATGTACGAAACCATGGTAAATTATGTGATTTATAAACAGTATAACCAATATTAATTATTTCTTGAAAACATTTTATTTGTATAAGTAATACAACTATTGAAACAACCAATGGTCCCATTGATACTAATTTAGCAAAACCAAGTATCATAACCCATGAAAATATGCCTCGTATAATCCAATTACGCCAACGTGGATTTAAACCAATTAATAATCGATCAGCATATTGCATGAATGTTTGTATTGTTGATTCTTCAACAATCATATTTGCACCACTTGGTTGTGATGGTAATGGTTCCATATCATCATCTTCTGTTGTTGGTGCAGCAGCACCCGCTGTCGATGTTTCCGATATTCCTAATGGAGTCTTATCGATATTATTTTCATGTTCAACATTACGATGATGAATTCCAGAAAAAGTTGAAGAAGACATCGTATTATCAGTGCTCATTATGAATATTAAAAAAATGTCAATAAAAAGTAAACAGGAACTTTCTTATTTGCAAATCAATGAAAATGATTTGACATGACTAGAGAGAAAAAAAACAAATTGGAAAGAAAAAGAAAATTTATGCTGCTTCTGTAAGCATGTATGATGGAAGCCAATAAAATCAGTTCTGCGAATAGATGGCAATAGGAAACGGATTAATATAGATCTAGTTGATTCTTTCTTTGACTATCATTACACATATGATAGTCAATATTTTTCTTTTACAATAAACATGTCTATCAAATCATAAAACATGTTGTTATTGTTGTAATAGAAATTTCTGTTTCAAAAAGATATTTCTAATCCCTGAAGTACATAATCTTATCGATATAATATAATCAAAACTAGATGAATAAGAGTAACATAAAATAATTTAGATCTAATCTTAGACACAAATCAAGAAGTCAGAAAAAACAAACAAGTACTTTGGTGTTAGACTAATGAAATGAAATATATTACTTAAACTTAAATCAAATACATAGATCATATAGTCCATTTTCGTCAGACTGGGTTACAGTGTTAGTTTTGAGTAATAGTTTAAATCCTTTATTAGATGTTCAAAACAAGCTCTTAATAACATCTTTTTGTAGATAATAAATCATCAATATTATCATGCAACAATAAATAACATATGGTTAACCGATTAGCTATTTGTGAATATTTAATATTGAGCTTTTTTTTGATGAAAAAAAGATCGCTTTCTTTTTATAGTTCAAAAAAAAACGAGCTCGACAAATAAATTTGAAATTTCATTTTGACTTTTTCATCTATATTTTGTCAATTAGATCTTACAAGAGTAAAATCTCAACTGATTTCAAGTTGTTAAAATGCAAACATCCTTACACAGAATAATGTAATATTTTCACTTTTTCCCTCATAACCATAATGATTCGAACGATAAAATCGTCGTGTGCCTATTCTAACTAATATTGGATTTTTTTAAAAGTACTAACGACCATTATTTGAATAACTTTTCAACGACTCAAGCTATAGAGGTCGGAGTTTCACCGTTAGAAAGAGAAATGCGAGAAACGTCGATCTGTGTGAAATTCATTAGGTTCAATGGTCTTTTCGATAGTCGTTTTCAGATGTCTATTTTCATGAGTTTTCGTGACAAGTTAACATCAAATTAGACCAAAATGAAGCCCAAATCTTTCTGTATTTGTGCTCAAATTTTCAAATCTTTGCTTATTGTTCGCGGGTTTTTTTTCTCATGCTTTGATGTTAAAATATGGAGACTTTAGCGCAAATACAGGAAGATTTGGGCTTCATTTTGGTCTAATTTGATGTTTACTTGTTACGAAAACTCATGAAAATAGACGTCTGAAAACAACTATCGAAAAGACCATTGAACCTAATGAATTTTATACAGATCGACGTCTCCCGCATTGCTCTTTCTAACGGTGAAAATTCGGCCTCTATAGTTTGAGCCGTTGAAAAGTTCTTCAAAAAATGGTTGTTAGTACTTTTAAAAAGATCCACCATTAGTGCGTCCATTGTAAACTGTTCATTGAAAAGAAGTATACCCGAAGAATGTTGTATTTAGGCTTTAATTATTTCTTCCATCAATAGGCGATCAAATCTTAACTTGATTTAGTCATTGAGTCATTAATGTCATGTGAATATCTCTCTTGATGGTTTCTCATCTCAAAGAGATATCTACATCGAAGAAAGGTGCATTCACAAGAGAGTTCGATTGAACTGATCTGTTCGCACTTTCTGTCTCATTTTCGGCAGAAAAAATTATTTCTTGAGACAAAGTGTCCAAGATTGACTTCTGGTTCGATGGAAACTGAATCATTGTTTTATAGAAAAGATTGGATCAAAACCTTCTGATTCATTCTCTAATAATCGAAAGCATATCAATGTTTGGCGAACATCTACTTTAGACAATTATTTCAAAGAGCAAAACATAGATCTTCTCAGTTGATCCTCAATCTTCTAATATGTTCTCGAAAGTCAAATCTTTTAATATCCATTGACCACAACTCAGATGATGCTCAATGATTCTCACGGAACTTTTATTTTAACATCGATTTGAGTAAGACTATCCTCAAAATATTTGTTAATCAAAGAACAAATTTTTCCTTAATGAACCACTTCTCGAATTTGTTGATAGACACATAATGAATGAATACACTTTAGGCATTTACAGATAGTATCTATTCTTTTGATTGATTGAGTATATTTTCTTAGCAAATATCAAAAAACAAGTCATGATCATTCGATAGTATACAATCAATTTAAACGTTTACAGAAAAAATTGGATAAAAGCTTAATGGTACTACAAAAACTATTCTATGTTGTGAACAAAATGAATGATTTGTTTGAGCCATTTTCCCCTTATGAAACACTGGTAAGCTCTAACTTCATTTATTTGAATCCGATTTCTAAATCCATGACGATTGTTCGGTTAATACAAATTTCAAGTCGAAGAAAATGAGTTAGACATGACATGTTTAGTTACAGCGAGACTATCTTCAAGGTTTTCAATATACAACTCTTTATCAGTGTTAAATGACCCCATTCTCTTATTTCATCAAACGGTCATATAAGAAAATACAGTCGATCAAAACTCTTTCAACAGGACTCCGCGAGATCACAAAAAAATTAACGTGTGGCGTCCTGCCTCACGAAGCTCTGGTAACTAAAGTGTCAAGTCAGAGAATCATACAGAGAAAAAATGATTTGGACCGTAGTTTTCTTCAAAAGATTTCCTCAAAGCATTCTCTTCTATCTTTGAACATGATCACAATTCGAAAATGTGTAAAGTCGTAATAAGATGTGACACACACTTTCAAGTTGGTTTTTTTTCAACTCCGTCGAGCAAGTCATTTGATGACGGTCAATCATGCGCATCTTTTTCTTTTTTACAACTTTCGACAATATTGCAATTGTGACGAAAAAGAATTTCGAACATTTCAAACATTTATCTTTTAAATTTTCAACAACTTTCTGTAGCTTGCGATTATTGTTGTAGGTGTGAATGTCAGTGCTGTGGTCACCTACACCTAGTTCAGCAAAGAAAATAAATTCCGAGTGAAATGACTAGAAAAAATAGTCTGAATTATAGTTTATAATTTTTGACAAACCCTATGAGGAAATGAGTGTCAGAGGATATGGGAGTGTTAGGTATAGATATGGATATATGTGAACACAGCACTGACACCTGCATTCATCATTTTACGCTCACATGATGGAGCAAATGTATTTACAACATATTTATCAACAAAAGTTTTTATGTTTGAATAAAAAACTGCTTGTTGTTATTGACAAAAAATTTATTATTGGTGTTAAATTTTTTTTCGGTATCATAATTTTGTAAATAATAACGTAGTAATCATAATCATTTTAGCTATACAAGGTTCATCAATTAATGATAAAGCTTTTTCTTGTTGTCGAAAGTATCTTAATAAGATATAAAATACGGACAGTGTTGTTTTTAAAAAACAAGAATCCATATAAAGTTGATTTTTTCATATTTAGGATATTTTCGTGGTTGAGAACAAATCGAGCTATGTTCTTTAATTGAAAATGACACGTAAATGACAGATCACTTAACTTTACTCGTTTTTACTATTATCATTAACTAAATAATCAAATGTTGAATAACTTTGTAAAATATTCTTCAGAATAGATTTTTTAAGTTTATGCGATATTTTCATTCTTCTATGGAAATTTATACTAAAGCAAAAAAAAATATAATAGTTTATCTGCTATTGAACTATTCATAGAACTTATGTAAAGAAAACAATTAAGCTTATTTTTCATCGCACCTCGGCTATGATATTCAAGTTGGAAAATAATATTTTTTCATAAAAGTAAGAAACTCTAAAACAATTATATATTGTAAAACACGATCTAGAAGTAGTATTGAAATTTAGAGAATAGAACTTTCAACAGACCGCTCCCTCCCAACAGACCATTGCAGACGTGATTGATACACGATCACTGACCTTATATCAATAACGGAGGTGTATAGAAGAAACGAATCTTCGTGTGATTTAGCAGCACCTATATCGTATTTCACATTTTAATCCCGTAGGGATGAAGTAATTAACATAAGTTTCGTCACAAATACCTTGTTCGATTATGTCAAAAACGATATTTTTATAGGTAACTCGATCAGTTCTATCGAACCATGCTGAGAAAAAATGTCAAAAAGTGTCACTCAAGTTGCCAGCGTCTTACTCAATGATCTATTCATTTTTCTTTAAAGCTACGTTTTCGGTAATATTCTTTTTTTGGGTTTCGATGATGGAAGAACAATAGAGACTTCACCTGTGAGGTCTTCTAAACTTCTGATACACGAAATTTCATAAGAAAAATAATGATGCTGCTTGATTTTTAATGACCTTTTGTTAGCAGAAATGTGAATTTTTCTTGTTTTGACAATCTACCGGAAAAGTTTTCGAGCTCGTTTGAACTTTAAAAAACATCAAAGCTAATAACATAAGACTTTTTTATGAAGTTGTGGGTTGAGTGTATGTAGCTGATGCCAATATCCATATCGTCAGCCTTCCCACTCTTTCGCATCTACAACTACCTACTATCGATTTCTAAGACTTTTCGAACGGTCATATAGTCTCGAAGTCTACTGTTTGCCTCTCGGTTTTCTCCATTTGTTTTTAAATGTATATTAATTCTTTTAATTCCTTTTATCTCAAACATTAAACTAAATTAAAACAAAAGAAAAAGAAAAATAAATCGTTTACAATATTGCTTCATTATTATCATATTTGTATCGATTTAAAACCTATTAAATTATATAACCAGCTGTCTTTATATGCATATTTAATATAAGGAAGAAGGATGAAACAGAATAGTCAAGTTTTCCGACGCAAACACGAGAAAAAAAAAATAATGAGAGTGTTAAAACAAAACAAACATACAAACAAACAAACAAACACATCATATCTTTTTTTGTTTCGCTCAATCTAATTTACAAAATGTAACAAGACCATAAACATACACATATATACTTTATATAGTAAATAGAAAACAAATACACTCAATATAAGTTTCGCTTAAAATGCGAAGAACAACATAGATATAGACGAATAATAGAGATGAACAAGAATAAAACAAAAGAAAAAAAAAAAAAAGTTTTTTTTTTTTTTTTTTTGTATAGAGAATCGCCGAAATGAAAAAAAAAAGAAACAAATAGAATACCGATGATGAGAAGAAGAAAAAAAGAAAAACAACAAAACAAAAAATCTTTAACCAAGAAAAAAAGAAACAGATCGACCAGATAAATTTTCATGCTATTTTTCTTTTGTTTTTTCACTTATGAATTTTGATCTTTAATCATTAAATTTTCAAGTAATTGACGAAAACAATTATCAACAACATTAGCACATTGTGAAAATGCTGAATCAATTGGATTAAATTGTCGACAATTATTAAAAATTTTATTAACATCACGTATAAAATCACATATAGTTCGAAATTTATTATTTAGAACTTTTGTTTTTAATGTTGTTAAATCTTAAAAAAAAAAGATAATTTCAAAATATTTTTCTTTAAAATAAAAAATTTTACCCATTGGATCTTTTATAATTTTATAATAATTCGGTACATCTTTCACATCAACCGGTTTTTGAAATGGCCATGACATTTTATGTGCCTAATTAATAAAAATAAAGTGTAAAGAATTTTTTTGTAAATTTTTTCTTACCAATAGTTGATCAATAAGATTTAATAATTTTTTTCTTGTTTCACCAGTTATTGATTTATTTAAAAATTCTTGTTTTTTTTCTGTTGAACATCTCGGACAAACATATACTTCAAATTTTTCTGCATCTTCAGGTGTTATATTAACACATGAACCATGTAACCAATCGGCACAAACATCACAACCAATATAAAATCTAATTAAATGAAATGATATTTTTTTTTTTTTGTAAAAGAAATGTTCAAACAAAAAAAAAAATATATATATAGTTTTACTTTGATTCATCATATGGTGTTTGACATATACAATATAAACGTTCTTTAGCTCGTTGTGTTAATATTGCACAATTTTCACATATAAATTCATTCATTTTTTCAGCTAGACGTGGTGTTAAACCTACACATTTACCATGTAACCAACGTGAACATAATTCACATTGAATAAAAAATTTTTCTTGTATATCATTATTACGTTTACAATTACAATCAATATTTTCTGGTTTAAAATCTGATGATAATTTATTGCTTTTTCGTTGTATAGAAGTATTTATTGTTGTTATTAATTTAGGTTTAATTTTTGATATTGTTGTTGATTTACGATTATTTAAAAAATTTTCATCATTATCAGATAAATCTTGATGATTATGAATATTATTATTACGTGAACGACGTACTTTTTTTAATGGTGAAATTTGATCATCTTCAGAAAATTTTATTGATGCCATTGGACGTGTTCGTTTTGATGTTGTACTAAAATATAATATAAAACATTAAAATAATAGAAATAGATATATTTAAATTGTGTTTATATAATAACTACAAGTATTTATAATGGAAATAGAGATAAGTATTAAATCTATATTCATAAAATTATATGCGAAGTTTGAAATTAGTTTATAAACTAATGACTATGAAAAAAACAAGCAAAAATGAGAAGAATAATCTAATTAATATTATTGTAAATGACTTCCAGAAGAATTCATCATATCCTACCAGTCATTATTTATTGCTTTCATAAATAGAATAGTTTAATGCAGAATTCCTGAAGATAATGTCTAGAACTTTCGATAAATGTATGATTAACTCTATACCATGAGTCCGAAAAGAACAAGAACAGAAACTTAACCACGCATCACATTCTTGATTTTTATTTTCGTTTATGTGCTGAATGTTTTCATGATTAACTTCAAGTCAGATATTATATGAATAATACTCGACCTGTTCAATTGTGATGAAATTATGTTTTATTTTCAATATCTCAACAGAATGAAGTCGGATAAATGTGAAAACCTCATTAGACACGAAGCTTTTGTAATAATATCATTAAAAATAGACATTAAGTTTGTTTGAACTCTGTGTAAACAATTAGAAAAGAAAGGTTTCATGATGGAAACCTTTTTTTAACGAAATGATTATGTTGTTCTATAAGGTTTATTTCTTCGGACAGTTAATTTTAGTTTCTGTCATATGATTTTCAAAAACAAAAAATATCCATCATGTTTTGATAACATGAAAAAACGGTTATGAAAACATGAAGAGTATACTATATATTACTCATTCAAATGCTATCTTCAATTCTAATAATGAAAATAACTCAAAAAGCAAAATCAGATTGTTATTCGGTTACACTTTTTCCGACGAAATTGATTAGATTTTTTTTGATAGATTATAAAAGTAACATTAGAACATATGACAGACTTTGACAAAAATCCTATGACGAATATTGATTTTGATCGATTCTGAATTATACTTTTTATGTCTACGATGTATGACGCCACAAAGCTAGAAAAAAAAACTCCGTATTTATATGCTACTGACAGCATCTTATAAGATAGTCATATTCGTTTTTTTTTCTCAACTTCGCTCAGAGAAGTGGATAGATCGAGCACGAATTGATAACAGCTAATGATAAAGTGATATCAGTCTTAACACTGATACTAATAAAAGACAACGCAATTTTTTTTCGTTCCTGCTTTAATCTTTCTTATTTATGTAATAAGGTTCATAGAATTGATATTCTTAGCCAATAAAAACGTTTTTTTTGCTTTACTTTACAATATACGTCAGTAGACATCAGTCCTATAGGGAATGAAGTTTTCTCAATTTCGATCCTTAGTTCAGTTCAATAAGTTTTATGATTAATCCAAGATTTTTTGAGAATTTCAAATCAATACTAGTGATTAGTCTTTTGATGACTCACTGTCAGTATTTTTCATCAATATGGTAGATTTCTAATGAATAGTGATGATATATCGGCAAAATTTTTTAATTTACCTTTTAATATTTTGTTCAGATGGTTTTGGTGTTCCATGTCGTTTATGTTTAATTTCATGTCCATTGACTTTTTTTGCTTTTTTAGCCGGTGGTGAATCATCTTTATTATTATGATTATTATTATTATTATTATCATCATCGGATATAAATTGATCTTGTTTAATATTAGTTGCTTGTTGTTGTTGTTGTTTAAGTATAATTTGTTGTTGTTGTTTAAGACGTTGCATTTGAAATTGTTCTTTAACTAAAGCTGTTTTACGTTCGGAACGATTTTTAATAAATTCTTGTCGAAGAATATCAACACGTTCATTTAATAAACGTGTTAACATAATTTGTCGATGTTCAAATTTTGGTATTGTTGTACTATGTTTTTCTAAACGTGTTTTAATTGATTCTTGATTTTGTTCACGTTCAATTCGACCAATAAGTGATCGAAGAATTGTTTCACAAATTTTCATTCTTTAAAAGAAACACAACTTGAAATTTTCTATAAAAACATCTGTATATTTTTTTTTACCTAATCCCTTCTTCAGGATCAATTTTAGGTGGTAAAGTAGTTGTAGCTGGTCGTTTAATAGGTGTTTTGTGATTTTTTGTTTCAATTGTTGATGTTTGAGGTACTGAAACTTGTCTTGGTGTCATTTTTTTACCTGAATCTTTTATAATTGATGTTGCTTTATTTTCTAATCGTGCTTTATTTGTTGGTTTTTCATCAGATGTTGTTGTTGTTGTTTTACGTATATTTCTTGGTTTTTGTTGTATTACGGGAGATGATACAACAGGTAAAGATGTTTGTCGTTCAATAGGTAATGATGATTCGATTTTACGTTTATTATTATTATTTATTTTTAATGATGAACCATTACTATCAAGTGTGACTGTTTCAGATATAATTGGTAATGAATCATCTTCACCTGCTAATAAAACACTTGCAGTTGGATCAAATCTTAATAATGTTTCAGGTGATGCTGCATTTAATTGTTGTTGTTGTTGAGTTAAAAGTGAATTTAATAAATCATTTGTTGTTGATGATAAAGATGTTGGTGCAGGTGCTATAGGACGTAAACGACGTTCTTGTGGTGATATTGATTGTTGTTGAGAAGATTTAATATTTGTTGATGAAGATGTTAAATTAGTTATTTGTATTGTACTAACACGTGATGTAGTTTGTTCTTTAGTTATTCGTTTTATTGTTGAAATTGTACCAGTTGGATTTGGTGGACTTGTTGATGATGCTTTTATTATTCTTGATATACCATTTTCATTAACAATTAATTGTTGTTGTGGTTGAATATTTGTTGGTACAAGAAGAATTTGTCCATCAGCTAATTTAACAACAGAAAAAGATTTTGTAGGTTGTTGTTGTTGTTGTGATGTTGATGTTAATGTTGTTGATTGATTTATTGTTGGAGTTGTTTTAACAATAACAACTTTTCCACTTTCAGGATTTAATGGAGATTTTGTTTGAATATGTGGTATACGTACAATGAATGGTTTAGATGATTGTGTAGCGGTTAGTGGATCATTGATAATTGTTGTCTTTTCTATAATGCGCGGATTCATTCTGATTTAGATTTATTTTATTGTTTTTTTTTTTATTTATTGATAAACACTGTTCAAAATTAAATATAGTCTAATAATGATATGTTATTATTTAGATTTAAGGACAAATTTTATTATTAAAATGTCCCATCTAGAATAAATATAAAAGAAATATTTCAATTCTGATATATATTCATTCAAAAAAAAAAAAAGTCGTATGTTGAGTAATTGTGTCGAAATTAATTAAACTTATTATGAAATATGTATATGGATAGTTTAAGTTATCATCAAGTATTAAATACAATACACTGAAAGTATCTCTCAAGATATTTCCTTTTTTGATTTATTTTTCATATAGAAAATGCTATATCTTCTCCATATATATTATTTACTATACGTCAAAACTTTTCATACAAACTACTGTATATAAGATCTTCAAATGAAGACCAACATTGCATAGTTCAAGTAAGATGTTTTTATCAGAATATCGTGATTCTACGTCAGAAAAACTAAACTTCGACTTTAACTTTTGAAAGTTTGAAAAGACAATCTTTAAATAAGAATAACTTATGATGAAAATTATTTATATATATTCTTGAAAACATCAGAATTTACCGTTATATCAATAGCATGAAAAACATACTTTTACCATAAATATTCTTACTAAAAAGAATTAACTCAAGCTCTTTTTAGAATATATTTACTATAATAAAGAAATAATAAAATATATTGTCTTATTCATATAAGACAAAATAAATTGATATATTACGATTAGTTGTTAATAATGAATAAAAAATTAAAGTTGTTCTTCTTTTTTTTTTCTATTCTGATAAAACGAACAACATATTTATTAAATAAATAACCATTATACAAATAATAATATTAATTCTTAAGTCATAATTTAAAAAAATGTTATTTTAATAATAAGACCAAATATTTGAAGATATCTTTTCATATTTATCATTTTTACATGAATAAAATGAAGATGATTATCTTCTAAATAAAATATTATTGAGTCAATCATAGCAATATTTTCGAAATGATATTATTCTCATAGATTTAATACATCATAGTATCAAATATTGATTTTCAAAAAACTCAAATATAAATTGAAAGTATTGCAAATTTTCTAAAAAAAAAAGCATTACAACTTGAAATTAACCATAATTTGACTATATGAGTCACTCAATACATTATCTTTCCTTATTCCAACTTACTTAATTGTTATAAAGAACCAATAAATTTTCTTACTTTTAAGATAAACATAAAATAAAATTACAATAAATTTCATTATTTCTTGTAATATAATATAATATGAATATTTTTCAATATATAACATATTAAAATATATTCTTGTTACTATTGGATTCTATCTTCTTATAACCAAAAGAAGAAAAAAAAGAAAAGAAAACCATCGTGCTGAGTGCTTTTAATATATCCACCATATTAGTTGTATGGTATTCTCTTTATTTAAAACCTCTAAATATGTGTCAATTTTTGACAAATAGAAAAATTTCATCGATAATAAAAAAAATTTATCAAAAATGAATTTTTGTTTTTTTCATCTTCTCTCTTATATTTTATATAATAAATAAATTTAATTTTTTTTTTTGGTTAAAAAAAATTGTTTCATAGTGACATCTATAAAAATTTGAAATTTAATTCAATTGATTATGAAAAATTATTTATTAATATTTTCTTTAAAAATAAAAAATTCAATTTTTAAACTGTCTTATGAGAGGCGGTAAAACATTCAAAGAAGATAAACTATGGATGTCATTCTGTTCAAAAAGAACAACGAAGACAAAATTCTTATTACGAAAAAAAGACAGAAGCTCGATTTTTTTTTTGTCATAATGACAGCTGAAAATAAAACCGACGAATATATTAAACTTCGAGTTGTTGGACAAGATAATAGTAAGAAATAGACAAATATTTCTTATTCAGATTTTTATAATTATGATTTTTTATAGGTGAAGTTCATTTCAAAGTTAAAATGACAACCAGTATGGGTAAATTAAAAAAATCATATGCTGAACGACAAGGTAAATATTTTATTCATCTAAAATTCTTTATTTTTTCTTTTTTGTGAATTATTTTAGGTGTTGGTGTAGCAACATTAAGGTAAATATAGAAATTTTATAAATCAATTCAATTGTTTTTTTTTTTGTTTTCGTTAAGATTTCTTTTCGATGGTAAACGTATTAATGATGATGAAACTCCTAAACAATTGGAAATGGAAGATAATGATACTATTGAAGTTTACCAAGAACAAGTAAAAATTAGTTTTTTTTTTTTTTTATGAAATATTTTTTGCTTATTGAATTTTTCTTTTTTCAGGTCGGTGGTTATTCTGAGTAACATTCTCATTGAATTATGTCTTATGTCTGTATATATCAGCAAGCAACAAAAGAAATTCGATTGATCATTTTTCTTTCTTTCTCTTTTTTTTTTTGGTGAATAATAAACAAAAAAGAAAAAAAAAAACAAAATAATCGATATCCATCCCCAATCAATAAAATGAAGTAATAAGAAAAAAAGATTTGAACAAATAAATGGAAAAAAAAAAAACAAAACATGAATTAGTCTTATGTGTTTTTTTTTAGACAAAATAAGAGACGAAGAGATAAATCTATATACACATGAGAAAAGAGACGATGAACAATTTTTTAAACAAGTCATCACATTCTGTATAATTTAAATCAATAGTGTACGACTATGATTTCTATGATTTCTATGATAGACTTTCTGCATCTCCTGAATCAGATTCTCTAAGAGATTCAAGAGCTGATGATGAAACTGTACGACGAAATGATGATGATGTATGTCGACCAAATTGTGCTTGTTGTGAACATACTAATGTTTGATCTTGTCCATTAACAATAGTTTGATTTTGTTGACGATTATCGGAATATAATAAATTTGGAGCTTCGACTTGTAAAATACGTTGATAAAATGTGCCTCGAAGTAATTCACTTGCTCGTGGACGATCATGTGATGAATAAGATAACAGCCAACGAATTAAACGACACTAGAAAAAGAAAATTTTGTTTAAAAAATTATTAAATTCATTTCAATTTTTGTTTACAATCAATTGATTACGATTATTGCCATCACGTTCAAAATCATTTGGAAATACTGGCGTTTGAAGACGAACATTTGCTATAGCACGCATACGTTCCATTTGTGTTGAAAACGGATAAAGAAGTTCAAAAAGAATAATACCCATTGCATAGATATCAACTTTTTGATTGTATGGTTCACGATTTATCTTCAAAATAAGAATATTTATTATCGACTTTTTATAGACTAATAGTAAAAGTTATTTTTCTATGAAAACAACTTATCTATATTCAAGATGTTTCCGATCTCGGAATTAATTGTTTTTTTTCTGATAGAAATTGAGACGAAAATTTACAGTTTCATTCATGGATTTATATATCAGGAAAAACGATTCATTTCATTGATGTAAAAAAGTAAGCTATTTATCTAATTCTTTTTTATTTAACTAGATTTACCTGTTCTGGACTCATATAGAGCATAGTACCACCAACTTCATTATTTTCACAACCATCTGTTGTTGTTGATATTGTTTCATTTAGTTGCATTTGATCAATATTTTCATCATCACGTTTCTTTTTTTTGGCTATTTTATCTTCACCAAAAGCAGATACAAGGCCAAAATCACCTATTTTCACTGTATTATCCATTGAAAAAAGAATATTCGATGGTTTGAGATCACGATGAATCTAAAGAAAAAAAAATGTTTTATTTTTATGAAAAATAAAAGAAAAAAAGAAATTTGTTTTACCAATTTTTGTGAATGAATATATTCAATACCCCTGGTAATTTGATCAAATATGGACCAAGCTTGTTGTCGATCAATAGTTCTTTGTATTAAACGATCACGTAATGATTCTGGTTGACATAATTCCATAACAAAATAAAAATAAGTAGGTGCAAAATCTTTGTCACTAGTTAAGGATTTCTTTTTTTCAATTAAAGATTTTGTTTCTATTGGTACAGGAGATGGAGATGAGGATGATTGTTGTTCATCATGTAAAAATATAATGCCGTCATCACTTTCAGTTACTTCTTTATGTGATGGAGTTTTTTCATAGAATTCATTTGAAAATATTGATGAATCCGATGAATGATCAAATAATGGTGATGATGATGATAGAGAACGTTTGGTTGTTGATGGTGTACGAAGATATTTTGTTGATTTATTATTATTATTTGCATCTAATTGATCTTTTGTTTGATTATCTACTGATGATGATGATGATGATGAGCTTATATCGGACTTATTATCATTATTATTAATACTATTTGCTGAAAAGTCCTCATCAATACGAAGTGGATTGGATGAACGATCAAATGTTATGTCGAATAATGATGGAGGAGATGTTGTTGTTGGTTTAATTACGGATATAGGTGGTATAGAAGAAAGTTTTGAGTTTTTTGTTTGAAGTATTGATTCACTATCATTTCCTGATGCTGCTGATGTTGGAAATGTACTCATTGAATCTCTAACAAAAGCATACAATTAAATTAATTAGAACATAATACGATTCTCTTTTTATGTACGTTGTTTCAACTATGGTTCATTGAAAATTTTAATTCAACACTTAGTTAAAATTATTCTTTTCATGGTTGATTCAATTGAAAAGTATGCAATGTTAAAAAACTCCTATGTTTCTTAATGAGAGAGAAATATTATGCTTTTGCCCTAGGATCTAAATGAGTTAAAGTATCATATCAGTATACGAAAAGCTATAAACTAATAAGATCTTTATTACAAATGAAAATGTATGGTAATAATAATTAAGTAAATTTTTGAGACCTAATATTAATTCAATAGAGTTTCTATTGAGTCTACTACGAGAATAGTATATGCAGGTGCAGAAAAGACCATAAGTAATCAATTCTTCGCGAATGCCATAAAATTTGTATTTTGTGGTTAAATCTTATTTTATGTGTATAAAGCTAGAAATCTATTTATTATGAATTACTCGTTGTTTTTGAAAGAAGTGATTTATTGCGAGGAATAATATACTTGCAATAGTAACTACTTTCAGATTGAAATAAGATCTTTCGTTTCTGAAATCGTTTCAGTATCATTTGTCTTCATTTTCTTTTTAAAATATTAAATCTTTTGTTCCGATTCTGATTTAAATAAAATTTAATACCTTGTATTGATATTATTTTTGATTAATAATGTTTTATCCTGTTCTTCTTGCCATCCAATTGGTGGACTTTCATTCCAAGCATAATAATATTGTATTAAATTTGGATGATTTAATATAGCTAAATATCGAATTTCTTTTAATGCACGTTCTTTTCCTGATGCTCTTAAAAAACAATCAAAAAGAATTTATAATAAAATTTCTATTACACAAAATATTACTTTTTTAATGAAACACGTTTAATAGCAACACGTCGTTGATCTAATTTATTAATTGCTTCAAATACAACACCAAATCCACCACGTCCAAGAAATCGAACATGTTCATATTCAAGTGTATATCTAAATAAAAGACATTCAAAAAGAAAAAAGAATAAAAACGAACAAATTATTTATATTTTGATTTTTACCTTGATTGAAATGGTGGTGTTAATGGTTGCTCTAATTGATAATATTCAGGTGTTGATGGTGGAGTCAAGATTGTACTATTAGTACTCTCTGTGATCATTGATTCTTGACGTTTATATCCAAATTGATTTTGTTTTAAATACCATATGAGAAAGATAATCAAAGCACCAAGAAAGAGACTTGATATTGTTAATGTATTTTTTGGTATATATACAGTTAAATGAGTATTTACATTAACAGGAACGTTTTGTTTATCATTTTCTTCAGTAAGATATTCATTTCTATTAGTAAATAATTGTAAATAACCAGCTTCATTGCATGTTTCTATATTAAATGATGATGCTGATGTTGAATGTTTGTGATGATTTCCTGTTGAATCCGGTCGTAATGCTAATGGAAAACTATGATCGGATGTTGATTCGCCTATTTGACGTTGATGATTATTTTCAGGTATTTCAGAACCAATTGATAATGTACGTTTTTGATAAACTTTATGCCAAGAAGATAATACTGGTCGTTGATTACCGATAAGTCCAGGAACTAAAATAGAATAACTATATTTATTATAGAAATATATATTTATTTGTATATATTTACGATTATTTTTTCTAGCATCATGAATTAATTCTTTTTGAACACGTGGTGATACAATAACATATGGTGTTGAATTAAATTCTCCAATAAAGGCTAAACGACGTGATGTTGGTACTGAAACAAATTCTTCGTCGTCATCTATGATAATTTTAAATGAAACAAAAAAAAAACGAATTATTATATGTCCTTTTTTTTGCAAACAGTCTAACAGCTGTTATTGTTGGTTCTTCGACCGCTCAATTTTAGTCATTCAGCAGACTATTGATTCAAAAAATCAAGTAATGGTGTCTGCATGAGCAATAGACTGTAGTGATCATAAGATCGAATCAGTGAAACAAAACAAGTATTTAGGTTACTAAATAGGACCCACCTTAGCTAGAAACAGATCATCAGTCGTACTCAAATAAAAATCAATCGATACACAAATTTTTTAATCGGAATCGAATGTCATCCCAAGAGTACGAAATATGTTTTTTCGTTTGTTTGTATTCCATGACTAGCCCATCCTAAACATTTCTTAGGCGACTAATGTTCGTCGAATGTGGATTCAGAACCAACGCAACGAACTCTACTGATATGATCAACATCTACCCATGTAAAATTTTTTACCCAAAAAAGTAACTATTAAGTACTTTTATTATTTTTTCACGAAGTGTAAAAAGTACTTAAAAGTGAACCTTTTTTAGTTACTATAAGTATACTTATAAGTAAAAAGTACTTAAAAGTACCTTAAAAAATATTGAAAAATACTTTTACCGGTACTTTCAAGTAATGTTTACAGTACTTAAAAGTACTTTTGAATCTAATTTAAAGTAATGTCCAGAGTACTTAAAATTACTTTTGATAGTACTTTTAACTAATTTCCAGAGTACTAAAAAGTACTTTTGATAGTATTTGAAAGTACATATGACACTATCAGTATTAAACTATCTGAAGTACTTTGCAGTAATTGATAAAATACCTCTAAAAAAGGACGCTTCGAAACGATTTAATACCCTCATGTATTACTAAGAGACTAGTACTTTTTCGTTCATAGTGATAGAGTTGGGTATCACTCACATCCATCGACTCATAGTGAACTTAGTTTACGATCTATTTCATCTGGTGTAAATGTGTGAAAGTCGCTTTTGTTACCATCCCTTACTATTCAAAATTCTATAATACTATAAGAGAAATATATGAATCTTTTGTAGTTATTCACTGTCATTGATTTTCAGTCTTTACTATTTGATTTTCACTGTACTGCATCCTATTACTATCTATTTTTTTACCATTAAAGTAAAACACAATATTTTGTTATTTCCTTAGCTTTGAGTAGACTCAGATAGTCTTGTCATACAAGCTTGTATCATTGAAAACATGATAGTCATCACAATTAATAAAACTCTAATGATGTTAGTTTACTTTGTATCGATTTCGCTCCTCACAATATGCGTGATACTTGGTAACAACAAACATTAAATACATTATGCACTGTGTTTTCTTATCCAAAAGAAAACGATTATGAACACCTCGAACGACGAAACTGATACAAAATAAACTAACATCATTAGAGTTTTATTAATTGTGATAACTATCATGTTTTCAATGATACAAGCTTGTATGACAAGACTATCTGAGTCTACTCAAAGCTAAGGAAATAACAAAATATTGTGTTTTACTTTAATGGTAAAAAAATAGATAGTAATAGGATGCAGTACAGTGAAAATCAAATAGTAAAGACTGAAAATCAATGACAGTGAATAACTACAAAAGATTCATATATTTCTCTTATAGTATTATAGAATTTTGAATAGTAAGGGATGGTAACAAAAGCGACTTTCACACATTTACACCAGATGAAATAGATCGTAAACTAAGTTCACTATGAGTCGATGGATGTGAGTGATACCCAACTCTATCACTATGAACGAAAAAGTAATAGTCTCTTAGTAATACATGAGGGTATTAAATCGTTTCGAAGCGTCTTTTTTCAGAGATACTCTACCGACTTCTACAAACGATTGCTCGTCAATCGATGTGATGTACTTCACGGTTTTGTGAAAGACTGTCAGTTGTTCAAAGGAACAGAAATCAGGTTTTATCATCTGAGAACAAGTAGTAAAGCGTCTGCCCAAGCAAGATTTATTTCGGTTCTACAGCTATTTGAGTTCATCTTTCAAATAAGTATCTCTGAGTTTTTGTTTCCTATCACTTTTCACAGCGTGCGAAAGCTGAAAAGTTCTAGGGTAAGGTAAAAAATTCTATGTGTTACGATACTTTATACATTTGTTTCGGACTTTTTTTATCCTTTATAGTTAGGATATAAAGCTACACAGTATTTACTATAAGTATACAACTTTTCAAGCTATTCTTTGGTGTAGTTTATGCCTATTAAGCATTAGGACAGTAACCGCGAAGTATCAGTTCTTTATCGGATTTGTGTACGAAACAAGATGTTTGATCGCTTGATGACCAAAGACCAAGCACGAACTTCGTCTACAGAACATTTCAGGATTATTCTATGTTTTGAGAGGTGTACTTTTGTGCTTGAATCACTTTTATAAGAAGTATTCTACTTTTTTAAATTATAGAAAATCATAAAAAATCAAGTATCTCAAACTTCTACATAAGAACTTTCGTTTATCATAAACGTTTACGCTTCTAAATTGATGTTCACAAATCAATTATGAAACTTCCTAAAAATTATCAACAATCTGTGAATATTTTCAAGATCAAATTCGTACTTATCCTTATAACATCAAGTCATTATTAATAAGAAGGAAGAAAAAGCATCTCATTATAATAGTAGATGAAAACTTAGGAGGAAAAAAATATGACATTTTTT
>CAJNOP010000033.1:470334-503742 GCA_905250075.1 Rotaria sp. Silwood1
CCTTTACCTGTAATTAATCAATTATTTTAATTAGTCTTTTATTATTACTCGAAATATATTAATAAGAATCCGGTATGAAAAAAGTATCCGAAAACGGCTTGAAGTATTTTCATATTGTTTAAGTAAAAAGTAAGTTTTGCTGTGCATTTTTTCCTGTTCGTAGTACGTACTCAGATTTTATCAACTTCAAGAAGTACTTAGTAACAATTTTACAAAAACCAAAATACTTTCAATTAGTGCTCCTGCTTTAAGAAGTAGCTTAGTTCAGTTTGCGTACTAGCGAAAACACTTTTCCACACTTTTTCAGTATGCAAACTATTTAGTAGCAGTTTTATTATGCTAGAGGTGTCAATAGGGATGCAACGGTGACGGTGGCCACCGATATGATCGGTCAACGGTTCACCGGTATACGGGCACCGGTCATAATGTACTATAAATAAAAATACTCAGGTTCCACCGATTCATAATAAAAGTGAAGCTAATGATGTTATGATCGAGAAGCGCACATTTAAATAGTATCCATCTACTTTCAGTGACTTATAATCATATTTTACATATTTAATAAGGTGTTTCTATATACTGACCACTCCATGAATACGTTACTGACAGTAGGTATATGGCAGACAATATCAGGATGCTCATGTAACTAGAATTTGCTAGAGCGGATCTATCGGAATATGAAATATGCTAATACAAAAAACTTTGGTATGTTGTATTAGCAAACATTTTTAACGTCAGCAATGCCTGTTAGAGTGTCAAATACCTACGGTGATTACCGGTTTATTACATTCTACCGACTAATAGAAGTTCTGGGTAACCAGTAGTGCGCTTTTAATAGTCATTGTCGTGAGTTTTCTTGATTCTTTAAGTCTCAGAATCGGCATGATCATCATATTCATCCAAGAAGAAAATTTTCATATTCTAGTGAACAGATCTAAATTATACATTTTAAAGCATCACTATATAGTCTAATAATGGTGGTTAAGAGGATGGAGACCTACGATGATAGGTGGTTTGCAGCAGGTTACAGATTCATTGAGGTTCAGAGTAACTAGCAGTGCCTATTTAGGTTTTATCGCCATAGTTTTTCGTGATCCTATGGCTCCTATTTTTAACTTTAAAGTCATATGCTGGGGAAAAGATTTGTCATTATCACTCTTGTCGTGCACTCGGCTATACAGTTTTAATGAGGAATATGAAAGCTAACAATAGTATTTAGAGCGTAGGAACCTACCACTATAGCCGGTTCATAGAATTTTGCGGACTATTTGATGCTCAAGATGACCGGTGATACCCGTCTAGCAGCCATTACTGTAGATTTTTCGCTTTTACACCGGTAAAGTCGTTAATCTCCTAATTATGTTCATGGGCTATAGTGTTTCATATACGATCATACTCTCAAATTAAGAATATGGTTTTAATCTTGAAGACTAAGGCAAATATAAGAAGGTAAAATATTATAAACATACTGAGATGGTCGAGTTTGACCATTATTCAGACACTTGCATGCTTGCATCAATCACTGATGCTGATACATCGGAAACTAGCATAAATTTTTATAGTTCCACTAACCCTTTTATTAGTCAAATCAAGATACTCAAGTATGAAAAAATCCTTGATGTGTCACAGCGCCGTTTAGTAAACAGTACAGCTTCGCCTGTCGTCATCATTATTGTTGATGCAACAATGACGATAACCACAGGTATGACTATGGTTTCACTGTCTTAACCATGGCTAGGTTACTGGTGTAACTAAGAAAACTGTACCTCTGGTTCGTGGACCAATTACAACAACCATAAGTACAGTTATCAATTCTACGCCACCTCCTTAAAACCTAGTAGTTTCTGAAGTACTAACGTTTCCTATACCTGCTGACGAAAGATGATCAAAGTCGGAAAATCAAAACCTAAGGTAAAACTTCGAGAATGTTCAACTTGAGTTTTTACGCTTCGGGAAGGATTATTAAGAACATACTGATGTTTAATATAGAATGGCAAAAATAAATTGGTTTTCAGGGACCCAAATCTGATATCAATTTGTCGTAGTTCTGCACTTTAATTATTAATGAAAAAATTTCTTGCTGAATGTTATAATTTTCCTAAGTACTAGAGTTGAGTGTCTCAAGTTACACTTCATTTCGTCAGTTTTTCAAGGACATAGTTATTTTCATAACGAGCATTCCCTTAATCTAAGAACTTCACTTCAAAATATTCAACCTAACTTCGAATTTTAATTGTCCAGTCTGGGCTTACTCCGTCAACTTTTGTAAAATCATTGTTCTCTTAAAATTGCTGTTTTTCATGACAGCCGATTTGATCTGAAAACTAAGCCTAAGGTGATTGTAATTGAACCAGAAACTATAAGCGCGATCGTCGCAATGAGGCTACCAATCGTATCTGCGATAATCATACTTTGACTACTAACGGTAGATACAGTTATCATACTTAGACCGGTGACTGTGGGTATGGTTATCGGTTGAACCCGATAAACGGTCTGTATCATTGTATTCTTAGTTATTATTAATATTGTCCATTTAGAAGTACGAAATCAATGGTGATGATCGGTTTCTACTATTACCGAAGCAAAATCAAACGAAATACATCCATCAGTATTAGAACACAGGTCTCCGCTAGAAGTCTTTATAACCTGACTGATCTGAGTCTCTGCCTTGCTCTGAAATTCTGATGAGTATTTGTCAAAATTAATACGATAAGAGGTCACTTCTTATCAGAAAATTAAGTGCTTGAGTTTCTAAGATGTATCGCATAGGACAAACACAGAAATGCGAAAAAGTGGCCGGTGCACTCCCAGGTGTCAAATATAAAATATTTTTACTTTAAAAAGTACTTTACAGGGCTTTCCCTACTATCAAAACTACTTCTTCGAATCATTGTCGTGGGAAAGTACTATTAAGTAGTTTTTTGTGGTAATCAAAGTATGAAAAAGTACTATTTAAAGTAGGAAAAGTAATGTCAAGTACTTTGGGAGGTAAAAAAATAATTTTCTGATAATTTTGTATATTGAAAGTACTATTATGTACTGGAAATAGTGTCTAAAAGTACTCTCAATACTTTATTTTCAGAGTAATTACTACAAAGTACTTCCAAAAGTGTGAGAAGTGAATTTCAATACTTTCTGTTACAAAAGAGTACTATTAAGTACATTCAAAAGTGGAAAAGTACTTTTGAAAGTGGCAAGTAGTAGCAAAAAGTAACTTTTCCCCCTTTATTGATATTGAAAGTACTTTAAAGTGGAAGTTTCCTACTTTTTTTCATGTCAAATAACAGCCACACCTAACATTACTGAGCACATAAGGCACTATTTCTGACCTCAAATGTTAGCCAACACCGATTTTAATCCATTACGTTATAGAAACTATTTTTAACTGCATTAAAAAGAATTTTAAAGTACTTTCTAATACTTTATAGCATAATAAAGGGTACTATTAAGTGCTTCAAATAGTATCTAACACTGTTTTCAATACTTGTTCTTAAAGAGAGTTCTATTAAATACTTCGAATAGTGTCGAAACGTACATACAATATTTTGTATGACGGGAAAGTAATATAAAGTACTTCAAGATCTATCCAAAATTACTTCGAACACTTTATGTCATAAAAAAGTACTATTAATTAATTGAACAAGTATCAAAAATTATTCAGAAGTCTTAAGCAAACTGGAAAGTAATATTAATTATTTTCAAATAGTGTTGAAAAGTACATAAAATACTTTTTATGCAGGGATAGTAATATAAAGTACTTCTAACACTTTATGTTATACAGAATAAGTACAATTGAGGAATGAAAAGAAGTATCAGCAGGTACTTTCAACATGTTGATTGACAGGAAAGTTTTGTTAAACACTTCAGATTATCAAAAGATGCATTTAACACTTTCTCCTAGACCAAGTAACGAGGCAATAAAGTCTTAGGATCTGAAGTCTGATTTTTTTATGATTTTGTAACATCTGATAGAAACCGTACGAGTAATTTTGATGTGTGCTAAATTAGATTAAGTCTCCATGTCAGATTCTTCCAAGATCATTTTAACTAATGACTCAAAAGAGTTGGCATAAATTCAAAAAAGTTAATTTGCTTTCCTGTAAATTTTGTGTCAACGCCTATGGAGCATTAATGATGCGTACGATCTGGCAAGAATTGTACATCGAGCATTAAGGTAAATGTTGCAGAGACAAAAATTTCTCGTACAATATTAGTCTGGTACTGCAAGGGCATGCACAATCAATGATGCAAACTTACAGTCTAAAGGCTTGATTCGTGTTTTAAACAGGTGCTATTAAGCTCTTCAACAAGTATCCACAATTACTTTCAATACTGTATCTAATAAGAAAGTACTATGAATCACTTTGATTAATATTTACCAGTACTTCGAAAATTTGGGTTGTAGAAAAGTACTATTAAGTACCTCCAATAGTACCGTAAAGTATTTCCAATACTTAGCATGGCAGGAAAATACTGTTAAGTACTTTTCATGATATCGAAAAGTACTTTTTATACTTTACTTTCTATAAAATTAGTATTAAGTACATGAAATAGTGTCTCAAAGTACTTTCAATACTTTATTTTCAGAGTAATTACTACAAAGTACTTCCAAAAGTGTGAAAAGGGAATTTCAATACTTTTTGTTACAAACAAGTACTGTTAAGTACATTCAAAAGTGGAAAAGTGTGGAAAAGTACTTTTGAAAGTAGCAAATAGTAGCAAAAAGTGACTTTTTTTCACTTTATTTTATATTGAAAGTACTTGAAATGAAAATTTCCTACTTTTTTTTTTACATGGGTTAACCCGAGTGTCATAAGCATGTACTATGAAGTTCTTCAAAACGTATCAACAATTACTTTCAACACGTTATCAAATAAGAAAGTAGTTTGAGCTACTTCAATAAGTATTCAAAAGTACTTTAAAAAATTGCGTCATAAAGAAGTACTATTAATTACTGTAAATTATGTCGAAAAGTAGTTCCAACACTTTGTGTGACACAAAAGTATCATTAAGTACTTCATTTAATACGGAAAAGTACTTTGTATTCTTTATACAAAGGGAAGTACTAATAAGTATTTTTAAAAGTATCAAAAGTTATTCTCAATACTTTTTGTCAGGACAAAGTACTGTTAAGTACTTTCAAAAGTGGAAAAATATATTAAAGTACATTTTAAAGTGTCAAAAGTTACTTTAAATACTTTTTGTTAGAAAAAAGTACTATTAAGTACTTTTAAAAGTAGAAAAGTATGTAAAAGTACTTTCAAAAGTGAAAAAGTATGGAAAAGTACTTTCGAAAAGTAGAAAAGTATGGAAAAGTACTTTCAAAAGTGAAAAAGTATGGAAAAGTACTTTCGAAAGGTAGAAAAGTATGTAAAAGTACTTTCAAAGGTGGGAAATAGTTGTGAAAAGTGACTTTTTTTTACTTTATTAATATGCAAAGTACTTAAAAGTGAAAATTTTCTACTTTTTTTTTACATGGGTATTGGACTATCGATTTTTAGCCTCAACATTTGCGGTACCTTTTCTTCTATATGGCTTTAGGCGTTTTATACTCGGATTTGAAACGATCGAATCTTATTCACTTCTATTATTGATTACTCAAGTGAGCTTATCACTGTTTTTATTGGAATGAGTTATTGTTCGGATTCGTTTACAATAAAACCCACATTTGATGACCTGTGCTCTATACATTGAATACAAACATTTCAGGAAAATTGATAAACCCTTGGAAGGATATTTGTTGCCGAAGAAATAATGCTTAAATGTGAATTAGTTCGAGTGGCAAGCAGAAAAAAGATCAATTAGTTCTATCCACTATTCTAAATGATTTGTTTCATGCGTGCATATGTTTGGGTATATCTTAAATTGTTCATGAAACCACGATTCATTTGACTCCATAGCAATTGTCATTTATGAACTTTTTTAATTATCTTTTATCATAAGAATTTATTTTCTGCGTTATATTTTACTTTTGTTGTGTCATTTTTTTTTTTGTTGACATTTTATATATCATCCTAATAGATACACCTATCATAAGGTAGCTATCTTTTGAAGATCACAGGGTTAAATATAAGAAATAAATAAAGAGCTTTATTATATTTTTTCTTTACTTGAATCATCTGTTGAAAAGTGATTGGGTGCTGTTGTTTCAAATAAAGATTTTTCATTTAATTGACCATTTTTTAATTCCCATACAGAAGCTATTGGTGCATTAATTGGTGAAGACCAAGTAGGATGACCTGTCTTATCAAATGCTAATACTACGCCAGTTTGTAATTGATATTCAAAATAGCCTTTAAACAAATAAATAAATAATTTATTTCAAAGGCTTGTTTTTTTTGTCTTTTTGTTACCAGAGAATGTTGTGTCACCATCAATTTCTCCAAGAACGGCTGCAGCTGGTGGAGAATGTAAATGAAGTAATTCATTATTTGAAACACTAAATTATGATAAATTATTTCTACTAAAATAAATTTAAAAAACGAAGAGGGTTTTGTTTACCTAAAATTCCATTTTTCATGCCCATTTCGAGCGCTTCGTGCTCTTACAGTTTGTGTTGTGCGTTTGACAACTAATGTTGCTCTAGAATTAGTATTATCTGTTGTTGTTGTTGTTCTATTATTCTCGAATGTATTCTTTTGTTTTGGATCGTCTTTTGAAAATGAATAAAGTACCTAAAATAAAGTAACAAGTTAAATATTTAATTGTTCTATTTTTTTTCTTTTTTTTCATACTTGTCCAGTATGTAAATCAAGACCAAGTGTATCAATATGTTTTCCACCTGTGATTACTAATTCTTCATGAAGTTTAAATGATGCATCAAGTAAATCACCAGCATCAAATGGTAATGGTTCAACATGTCCATCTTCATCATATTTTTCAAAAAGACCACCAATAAGTGATGGAATAAGACGAACTGATCGTGAATCACGAGATATTTCAATTTTACTTAAACTTGAATCAATTAATGGTGCTCCTGTATCAGCTGTCCATAATTGGCGACCATTTGCATGAGCATCGATTGCAGTTATTTTACCATCCAAAGAAATTACATATAAAGTATGACTAAAAAATCAACAAAAAATATTTGATTTTTATTCAATACTAAATTTAATAATCTTTATTTTTGAGACAATAAATTTCTCAATCAGTAAACTCTCACTTAATAATACAGATTGCGTTCAAGGATGTTCTTTAAGTAATTTGACGATAGGCTAAATGATAGAGTGCATTGACTTTGAATACGAAAACTTTTGATGCGGTGAGCTCTAGTCGTCTACGAAGTATGTAGAGCGCGCTAATCATCAAATAGAAAAAAAGTTGGAACAAAAGTATCTCGTATATTCAAGGCGACTGTTTCATTCCGATTCTTAAATTCTATAGTAACTATCAAAGTACAGTTCGATAGGATTCGAATATATTTAATCATTGTGGCTCGGGTCTAGTGTTTTGCATGACTAACATTTTTTAGTTAACATTACGTGGAATCACAAAAACGTGGTGTTTAAACATCTTTTGAGAAAAATTGTTCATGGTTTAAAGGTATTAGCTATCTGGTATACTCTTCATTAGATTCGCTTAGTAAGAACAGAATGAAATAGTAGAAGTTGTTTGTTTGCAAATGTCCTGCAGTGTTTCTAATGGCATATGTACATAGTGAAAGCGAAATGTACATAACATCTGCTACTCTAGAAATACATGCTGCTTCATACTTTTTCAAAAAAGCATAGTGGACGATATAGATTTTGCCTATGGAAAAATGATACATATGTACACCTTGCCTCTGTAGATAAAGCGTCTATGTACCTCTAGTTAATCACCATAGCACATGATCGTGATTATGACGATCGCATTGTTTACTACTGGATGAGCTGTATTCGATAATGTGTGGTAAATTATCGTAAAAAGTATATAATATGTTTCTTTATTAGAAATATTATACTCTATACTTTTTATTTTAATTAATCGATAATAATTAAAATGCTCTACTTACATGAAGTCATCAAATTTTGAAGTTGATGATGCTGTAGGCACTGAAAGTAATGATGGTGTTAATGTTGTTGTTAGTTGAATTTCACGTGGACCAAGTTTCGCAACAGTTCTATCAGGATTTTCATTTTTTTGGTTATAATCCTTAATATTAACTTCAATTGATTGAGATAGTTGTGGACAAAATGTTAAAAATAGAATAGCTATCGACGGTATAAGCAAGGACCAAAATTGATTTCGTACAAAAAACAATAGATGAAAATTGGCATTTCTACGATGTTTAGACATGAAAATGACTATTGATGGTAAACATCTAAAAGATGAAAAGAAAACAATCACGGGACCAATTTTACGAAGTATATATGATAAATTTTATTTTTTAAATTATCAATGACGACAGTTAATATGACTAACCATATACATATAGAACACGTTAACTACGAGAATTAATAAAATATGGATAGAAGAACAACCAGTGGTAGACGCATAAAACGTTTACGCATATGTGATTACGATTATAGCGACACGACAAGTCAATAATTTTAAGTAAAATTCAATTGAAAAAAAAAATGTATGTTGCCGTCAAATAAAGTTAATAATAAATGAGAAAATAGTCGTAATTGAAGTATTTATTGAAAATAATTTGATTCTATCTGTAGGTCTTATAGATATATATCATACATTAATAAAAACCTTGAAAATCAAATTGATCAATACATGTCATATATTAAAAAAAAACAATCTTACACATTAGTTAAAAATTTTACAAATTCATATAATGATTTTTGATAGAAAATCAAGGAAAGATATTTATATCACGTTTAGCATTAATACTAGATATCTTTGATTTTCATTGCTAAAAAATTTAATGACTATTGTTAATTGCAATGAGATAAATTACATTAAAGTTTAATTAAAAAAATATTTCAACACGTTAATATCCATGCGATCTAAATAAATTGTGTAGAGTACTGGTGGAGCCAGAGAGTGGCTGAGAACAGCAGCGTAAGTAGGATTTTCAGATCACTGGTCAAATTTCTCTTGTGTCAGAAAAAACGATGGATAAAATGGACATGATATTTTATTGATAGACCAAAACTTTGTTGACCCAATAAAGTACTGATAAAGTAAAAAAAAAACGCAAATCAAATATATATCAAACTCAGATCTTAAGCCTGAGTCAGATATGTTTTATTCTGTTTTTAATGTCTCTGTCTATAACATTTATATTACAAATTCAGACACCAAAATCCCTACGAATTAGGTCATTTTATATCTTGATTTTTTCCTTCATGTTTTCACATATACATCATTAGATTTTTCCGTTCTCTTATACGCGTCAGTCTATATATACATATCCTCACACATGTACGTTTGGGTATGTTATAGTTTTTCGTCTCTTTGATCTATCCTTCTCTACATCTATGTGATTAGCGTTTTTCTAATAAAACCGAACTCACGTTCACCCAAACTTACAGTTAAGATACAAGAAGCGATTTCGTCTCATCTTCTTGTTTTGATTCTTCACAGAAAGAACAAGCAAACACTGTATGTGTAATTCAGACGGAAAAAAAATACAATTACTATCAAATTCAAAAATAAATAAACAATTCTGAAAAAGTAAAATTTCAATAGACAAAAAATACTAATAAAAATTACAAAAGGCAAATTTCCAAATGAAATGAGCAATTGACCATTTGCTTTTCTCTTTGGTTACGCCGTTGGTTCATAAGAGAACTTTTTGCAAATGTCAAATCGCTTTTCAACCAAGGTGTTTCTCATTTGATGAGTACTAGTGAGTAATAGAAAAGTCTACAATAGTTTGATTTTCTGGGCCTTTGTTCTTGTGACATTCAAGTTGACAAGGTTAGTCGTAATCTCTCTTAGATCACATGAAAAAACAACGCTCGATTTCAAAATTTGTATGAATATACTTCTCAGTAAGATAAATTGATCGGAGATGATATCATTTTGTTAGTCTCTCTTATCTTGAGATATTCGAAATCTCTCTCATGTATAAAAGCAAGTTTTGTTGATATATTTTTGCATCTTGACCAAAGGAATACGAGAACTAAAGCTTGAACAATCAGTTAATCTTATTAGGAACTTCATTTGATCACAATTTGAAGTCAAAAATAAAATTTTCACACGAACACAACTTTTTGTTGAAAAACTCAGCAAAATTTGCATATTTCGACAATGAAGGTTCAAAAAACCAGACTATTCTAAATTTTTCTATTTACTTTCTAACACTCATTTATTGAACATGCCCTCAATTGAAAAGCGAACTCGCAGCTGAAGAGCTTCCCTCAGTAGCCATTTTTTGCCTTCGTCACCAATGTAAATGTTTATTTTGTATCTTCTTTCAACTGATTATTGTTTGAAATGAAAAATATTAGCACATTATATTAAACATACATCTAATAAAAATAAAATTGATTGTACTTAAGTATTAGTTGTTTTGATTTCTATTATACAAAACTTGTAACATTATTTGAATTAAAATTTTAATTAAAACTCAGTTTCATTCTTTAAAACTCGTATTTCTTCCATATTCGACATAATCAATCTCACTCATATATTATAATTCTTCATTAATATCTATTTTACTGCATGATTCTTTTTTTTAAAACAAAAAAAAAAGAAACGTATTTAATAAATGTTAAAAATTAAATTAATCATATCCTACGCATATATATATATATATATACATCATACACAATACTTTTTTGCGTTAGTTGCTTTTTCATTATCTTCAATGCGAGAACACGCATACAAGAGACAAGTTTTTGTGACAAGAAAAAGAAACATTAAGTGTACAATTGAAAGAAGAAAAAAAAAATCGAAAGATCGAACATTCTCCATCATATAATTTAATCAGTCAATGATGTATCGCCCGGAAGTCCTGATAAAGAAAATGGTGCTAATGCAGGAAATAGCTCTCTAGGTGATGGTGGTGGTGGAATTATTTGATTTTGAGCAATTTCTAGAAATGGAAAAAGTAAAGCATTACCAGAATTTTGATCTACAGAAAATAAAATTTAATATTATTTGTTTATCTTTTTTTTTAAATTTACCATCATTTGCATCAATGAGACTATTCACTGAACGACTTCGTACACATTGAAAATCAACATGACGTGATTTAGCTTCTTCTTTTTCCCACGACATACGAAGAAACGGTCTTTGAATATAACTATAAATAGCTAAAATACAAAAAAGAAGAATTTTTTTTTTTTATTCGAGAAAAATTTGAATGATTATTTTGTAACCTTCTGGTCGAGCACGAGGACGACAGCGAACTTTTTCTTTATGTGTTGGATAACCTTCAATTCCCATGCGAATTTTTTTTAAACCACGATCTTTTAGCACCAATTTAGCTACTTCACGATTTTCAATATATTTAAAAAATCGATACATTGCAGTTGAACGTATAACTAAAATAAGAACAAAAAGAAAAAAATGTTAAATATTATTTATACAATTATTCATATATGATGTTATTAATTTTTATCAATTCAATTATGAGTTTATGTAATTGCTAGCATTTAAGATAATTCATCAGTTCTTGTTAAAATGTTAACTCTTCATTACAATCTTTTGGATTCAAAATTTTTGGACTTGAACGATATATAGAACCATACTTTGATATTCTGAATGAAATTGTTTAATCAAAGTCGGATAATTATTTCGAAGGTGCGACATACTTATTTTCGGCGCCTTGTATTCAATGACTAATCCATCATATAGATTTATCAGACGACTAGAAGCCATTGGGTCCAAAACCAACTTAACGGCTTTACTTCTCATGTGATATAGAAGATTTAGTAAACGAGTCAAAAATGACTGCTGTTAAGTTACTTGTTTACATTGCATCATTATGAAATAGAAAAGTACAGTGATAAACAACTTTAACGATATATATAATGAAATAATGCGGATGATCCTGTTTATAATCAACAAACGAACTGTATTTAAATACTTTTTTGAAGTATTTTGCTGAGATTGAATTACAATTCAATCGGTCTTATTATTAAGATGAATATTCAATATGGTTTTTCTAATTATTTTATGCAGCAATTGATAAATTTTATTGAAATTTCTTTGAATCTACCCTTCAAAAACATCTTTGTATAATGTTACATGGTGACCTCAATCATCAAGTTATCAAAAAAAAATTACACATTTTTCATATCTTTTATTTATCTCACTTCTCATTATTAATTATCATAGGTGAGAACATGAAAACAACACATGGTGGAACGATTACGATAATATTCGGATTCGAAATAGTATCTTTGTTGGACTTTGTATATTTGTATTAGACAACTACAAAGCTTCTTTCACAAGAACGTATTATTGTATTTGTATACCTTTTTTTCACACATATACTACGTATCTAATTAGCGTGTGTTAATCTTAATGACCGAAGCCTACTTATACAATAAAACTTCATCAAAACAGGAAAAAAAGCATACACAAGGTGTGGCGTAGAGTCTAATGGCAGTGAGTAAATTACGAGTAATAGTTCGAAACTGTACCGCTTACTATACAGTGACAAAACTTTATCATTTTATATGATTACGACACTCATTCCTACTGTAATCCATCAGCAGATTTTATACCCTTTACGATTTTTTACTGTATCAGTCTCTTCGATCTAGATTGTTCCATTTATTCTTCACAGTCAAGGTCGATGAGTTTCGGTAAAAACTAATACAGAAGTACGTTATTTTATTAGTCGTTTTCGATGATCAGAATGATGTTAAATATGAGCAACTCAGGGACGTGCCCAATGGGTGTGGCCTAGGCATCTCCTTGGAGAAAAAAATGCCTGGAGGAGAGTACAAGGCTAAAAAAACAATATATAGGATCAATAAATTTTTTCTGCTGGCAGGCATCCCCCTTAGAAAATTTCTGGCTACGTCCCTTGAACTAACTCCTAATTTAGTATAAAATATTTTACTTTGAGCTTTGTCTTCTTCTTGACAAAGTTGTGGTGGATAATCATCATCCCATTCAATGAGATCATCATCACATAAAATCACTATTTGACATTCGCGATCACCACGCTAAAAAAAAGTAAATGAAATTAAATCAATATAAGTAAAAGAGAAAAATTCAAATTTACTTGAGCAGATTCAACAAGCACAGGGAAAATATCATTTTCAAGAAACATTTCAAATTGTTTTTTTGCACCATCATTAGATAATTCATGTAATAATCCACCTGAAAAGAAAAATAAAAAATAAACAACATTAAACAAAAGAAAAGAAACTCTTACATAAATCTTGACATTGAATAGTTAGTTGATCAAATGGTATAAGAAAATAATCACATGCTTCACGTAAATCTTGTATACTAACCGAAGGTGGACAACGTATTGTTCCAATACTATAAAAATCCTAAATTAAAAAAAAAAAAAGTATTATCGTTAAGATAATTATTTGAATATTCTTACCAATAAACTTCGAAATATAGTTGCTGATATTCCATTAGCAATTTCATATTCTCCTCGTTCATTAGGTACGAGTGATGTTTCCCATGATATACTAAACATTCTTCCAAGCATTGTATTAGGATGTGCACGAAATAATTGTGGATCAATAACAAATCTTGTTTCATCAACAACAAGTGTAATACGATCAGAATTATTTGTTGTTGTTGTTGATACAATTGTTTGATCTTGAGTTTTTTTATTTGTTTGAATTTTACTTGGACTTGATCGATTATCATCAATAGTTCTATGACGATTACGATGATATTGATGTATTGGAGCACCAATTATACCTGATGTACGATCATTTGTTGATATTGGTGATGAAGATTTTGATTTATTTTTTATTTTTAATGGTTTTATTGGATGATTTGGTACTTGTAATTCAGGACTTGTTGAACCTTAAAATAGTTTTAAAAAGAAAAATATATATAAATATATAAAATAAATAATAATTACCACTAGGAACTTTAAGAATTCCATGTGTTGGTTGTTCATTTGAACGTCCTGTATGTGTTGAAGATAATTTGATTTGATTATTTTCATTTAATTGAAGTTCTTCATCACTTGTTGATGTTTTTTGTACAAGACATGGTTTCATTTTATTATTTATTCGTTTGATTCTATTCAAAAAAAAAATAAATAAATAGAATATAAGTTTTAATATTGTTAGTTTTTTTTTTTTATTTTTTTTCTATTGTTAATACCCTCGATGCATAGATGATGATGAACTTTCACTATTAGTATTAGAATCTGAACAATTTTTTGCACAATCAGAATCATCTGTATCTGTACTAACATCATGGGATGTTGAGCTTTTTTTATTCGAAGCTGCCATTATGCCTAATTATGAAAATAAAATGTATATATATATATATATATATATATATGTACATGTTCGAGAACCTTCAGTAATATCATATGTTTTTTTTACCTGAGATAATTTGATAAAATACTTTTAATACAAAGAAATATATTTATCACATCGATAATCTATCAAGTATAATTTACTAGGAAGGTTTGTTTATGCAAGGAGAATATTGTCGAAATAATGACGAGAATGAATGAGGGAGATACATAAATAATGACAATAAAAATGGCAATGTATTTTATTGACTATTATTGATGACAAATCAAGTAAATGATGTCGCTACTCATCAATCAAAGAAAAAAAAAAGCTTTATTTTAAATTTATGACACAATCAAATATCAATTTATATGAATAAAAATTCTGTGACATATGAAAAAAGAATCAGTTGATCTAGTTGAATAATAGGAAAGTTAATCAAAAGGCTTTACTAAATATGGGCAAGATACTGTCGAGATCAGGACGAAGTTTTTGTTTTTTTTGTAATTTGATCGAGACCGAAACAAAATTATTATTAACTGGTTAGGATCAAAGTTTTTTCGGTCAGTATTAAAAGCGGAACTAATAATTTTTTTCATCGGAAACCATACCTTTAATAGTTGTGTAAAATTTATGTCAAATGTCAGATTGATATGACTGGTATGTTCTTGATAGACATTATCAAGATGGATCTGTCATGTCTGGCTCTTATACTCGAATAAACTAAATGACTCAATCAAGAATGGAAATGAAATTTGTGCTTAGATTAATGAAGAACAAATTAGGATAGGGACAAAAATGGATTCTTTTTTGTGTTTAGATTTTTTTAAAAATGAATGTAGATCAAATTTCAAAAGAATACATCTAATCGAATTTTCAATATTCATTGAATAAATTTTTTATGTTTTTAAGGATTCGATAGATATCTTTTTGAAATCTATAGTTATGAAAGAAAAAAGCAAGATCAATTATGTTTTCAATATTGATTTTTTTATTTTCAAATTGAAGCAATATCACTGTTCTCTTCAATACTTACTGAACTATATTTTGAATGGTAAATAAAATAAAAAAAATAGTATATTTTCCTTGATTTATTGCTTAATCATGTTACTTACACTTTTTGAAAAACAGGAAATATTAGATGATTTGATAAAATGAGTTTAGTTGCATGAAAGGAAAGGAATTAATATAAATTTAACATATCCTTTCTTTGTCTTTTAATCTATAAACTAAATATAATTAAATAGAAAAATACTAATAATATTATAGACTTAAAGATAAATAGTACTATATAAATATGATTGCGTTTGATAAGAAGAAAAAAAAAAGTAGGATTAACAAGAAGATCCAATAAATAGGTGAACAGCTTTTGATCTTTGTTTATAACTTATTAAAATCTTAGATATTGAAAATATTTAGCAATAAAATTCATTTGTATTCTATTTAATAATAAACTCATATATCACAAAATTATTTTCTTCTCTAAACGTAAGCAATAATATTAAAGTCAACTAGTAGTTCATTATCATGAAATAAAACATCTGATAGTCATTATCTCTTATTATAGTAAATACGAACGAAATAGATAAATAATAAGCATATCCCTTATTTGTTGTTGTTTTTATCTATAAATACCAACTATAATTCATCTTATTATTTATTAGTTTGATTTATTGTGATATAACATCTAGTCAATAGATTTTATTAAAAAAATATAATTGCACTTGTTTTTACGTATACTCATATCATAAAAATATCAATCAAATTATACAGAAGAATATAATTAACTTCAAAACATGATATATAGAGATTGTTGACCCAGTTTGTCATATACGTTCGTACCTTTAGTCTTATATATCTAATTGTTTAATATATTCTAGAAAGTTCTTGTTAGCCAGAATAATAAGATATCTACGATTGGATGTGTTAAATAAATTATTTTGTCTGTAGGCTAAAGATATCTTAACATCATATGAAGAGAAGATAGTAAGGAAAAGAATGTGTTATTATAAAAAGACGCAATATAAAAGAATTTTTTATCTTTTTTTCAATTATTAACCTTGTTTTACAGCACACTTTTCTTTTCTTTTTCAAAATTATGAAAAGTTTTATTATCTACATGAAAAAGAATTATTTATATTTGAAAATATTAATATTGATTATGATGAATATTGTTTATTTTTGTTAAACGATCTAATCCATTTTGTCTTTCAAATCGTTGATATTGTCCATGATAATTTCTATGATCATAATAAACTTCTTGCCATATATCAGCAAGACATACACTTGAATGAAATCGATATAATATTGATAATGGAGATGTAAATGCTTGAATTAATGACCATGTTCTACTATTATAATATTCAGTTTGTATTGGATTAAGTTTAACTTTATTTGCTGATAATGAATCATGCATCCATATAGCTAAATCATAAACTTATATCAAAACAACGAAAAATTATTTTCGAAAACAAAAAAAAAACAACAATATATATGCTCATTTAATTATTTCAAAGTAAGAAAATCATGTATCTTATATATAAGAAATAACGAAGAATATATACATATTTGTTTCTTTTGAAAATAACGAACTTTGCCTGATGAATGTTACCTATTTTCTTTGACCTATGTCAACTATATTTACATATATTGAATAAATAAAATGGTATATGATTCTATAATTATGTTTTTCTTTTTATATAAATAAGAATAACAGTCGCTTACCGAGATTAATTAATAACAAAGCAGTTATTAGTTCTCGTCCTGGTTTTTTTCTTATTTCACTTTTTGTAATTGATCGTCGTCTTAGAGTATCCAAAATAAAACCAGATTGTAAAAATGTTTGTAAAATAGATAATAGAGCTATAACTATTTCAATAAATCTTGGAAGTTGAATTCTATATGATTCAATAAATATAGATGCAAATAAACCAAAAAATGAATAAGCAAAATCACCAAATGTTGTTACTAATATTAGTATTTGATCAAATACATCAATATGTGCTTGTCGATCATAGTAAAGTTTTGTTGTATAAAAGAAAGATATACAAACAATTAATAATGAAACAATAAGTAAAACAAGTTTAGTTATATGTGTTATTAGAATTGTTAATATTGAATTAAGAATATAAACTGGTATAAGTGTTAATATGGTTAATATAAAAATAATACCACCAAGAAGTAAACCACGAGATGCACGAGAACAATCTATTGTAAATATATGACGATCACCAAAATGTAAAAATGATCGATGTTCTGTTTTACCAACATTACGCCACATTATATAGAATACAGTTACACATATAAGACTATATTCAATGAAACATGGATATAGATATACACTCATACTTGATTCTATTTTTTCAATAAATTCAAGAGCATTTGTTGTAGTATTATGTGAATTATCGAAGAAAGATCCACTAACTAAAATAACAACAGAAATTTATTTTGTAACATAACAAACAAAATTTTTTTTATTTAGATCGTAGTTCTTTTTCTAAAGAGTTCTTCTATGAAATGAAATTTTGTAACTGATTGATCAATATATGAAGTTCAAAAAAGTATGTTTTTAATTTTTAAAAAGATAGAATTTAATGACATGAGGAAAAGTTAATAAAATTCTTTTTAGGAAATTTGTCTTCTGAATGAATTCCAGCTGACATGATGAGATTAATAATCAAGAAGAAGAAATATCTATTATCATTGTCTCATTTAAATAATTGAATTGACATCTGCATCGCTCATCCATTAGAGTATATTATACAAGATATATGTCTTTCTTAAAGTCGTAGAATTTTGATAGAGTATCGGATATGACAAGGACATCTGAACTCGTAGTATTCTTGATATTTCGTCAGCTGATAAAAATCAAATAGATCTTTTTTTTTTTGATTTCAAAAAAAAAATACTTAATTAACGAACAATAGTATGTTTAAGCAATAAGAGAAATTTGTTTTTTTTCCATGGTAATAACGTTTCTTGGCATAGTACATTGGTTATCAAAAAAAGAAAGATTTATTGTCAATGTTATTATTTTCCATCAACATATTATTTTTATTTATGCGTGGGTATAGACGCTAAAGAATATATTGCTCGTAAATAAAATGTTGACAATGTCATGTCATATTGTCATTCTGTTCCACTTCTGTCTTTTTTTTGTTTTTTTTTTAAATACCTGATTTTGAAATGATAGGTTTAGTTATACTTCTAGTATTGAAAATCATCGGTATATTTATTGATTTTATACTAATTGAATGTTTACGTAATTCATCCAATGTTTCAATTACAATAGCTAAGAAAAGTATAGAAATTATTTTTCGATTATAATAAAGTGTCTCTTTTACCTTCAAACCAAGTACAAAAGTTAGCAATAATTATATGAATAAGACCTATTCTTGCCATTAAATGATAGCGGTCAATGACAATCTATAAAAAGAAAAATTTTTAAAGACAAACAAAAAAAAAAAAAAAACTAACAATTTCATTCCAGTACTCACATTTCCATATCGAAATAAAAATATAAATTGCACACAATGAAAAAGAAAGCGAAATATAAAAGTAATTAGTTTAATGACAAACACTGATTGTGAATAATTAATTAAAAGTAATTCATTTTGTTTTGAACCAGTTCGTATTACTTCAATTGTTTTTGCTAATTGAATAATATTCAAAATAAGACTACCCATACAAAGTACTAATGATCAACAGAAACATTGACCTTAATTTATTTACAAATAATTTTAACACTTACATCCAGCTCCAATTCTCATAAATAAGCCACTAGTATTATACGTATCAGGAAAATATGATATTCTATCTGGATAATGTTCAACAATATGCATATATTCTTCTTGATCATGAACTGATGATGTTAATTTCATCCATTGTTGACGAAATTTTATTATATCAAACGTACACCATATCATCCAAATAATTGAAACAAGATAAATATATGTGTAAACAACCTGAAAATCAAAATAATAAACAAAAAAAAAGGAATTATTTATTGACGAACAATATACCTGCATTGTTATTCGAAGATTTACTTGATCTTCTCGTATAGCTAAGACAATGACCATACATAGTATAAAAATAGTGATTAATATACCTATTTCTAATAAAAAAGTTGATGATTGAAATGTTCGTTTTGGTTGATAAGTTGATTCTTGTTGAAGATATGGTAATGCAAAAACTGGTGGTGGTGGTAATTCAGGAGGAGAAGACATACATATTGACTGTCGTTGGATATCATTTACTTCATAATCTTCAATAATTGCTGATGCTGCATATTGAATACTATTCTGATTATTGCTTATTTGTTTTTGTGTATCTATGGTTTCGATGATTTTTATGTCGATATCATCTAAACTATGATGTTTTGGTTTTGATTGATTATTATTTATTGAACTTTGAAGTTCTTTATAGATAATAGTTGGTGAAGTATAAATAGAAATGGATGTTGATTCTGTATTTCTTGTATTTATAGAAGAAGTTGAGAAATTTGAAATTCTTTTATGTTGTTGACTAGATTGAAAATGAATTGTTGCTGTTGATATTGTTGGTGAAATTAATGTTTCATTTGATGATTTCTTTTCTTGTTCAATTTCATTTGGATTTAAACCATATTTACTCATCATTGATCTATTTGTTGAATTTAATGATGATAATGATTGTGTATTATGTTTTAAAGTGATTGGTTCAGATGGAGAATCGTTTTCTTTTCCAAACATATTAAATTTTCGAATCATTCCATGAACTGATGAATATGATGAATAAATGCTATTATGTTTGGATACTTGTTCAGTCATTTTATTTTAATAGAGAATGTATTTCATACAAACGTTGACAATGAATAAAATGAAAGAGAAAAGGTACTACAAAAGGTAAAAGAAGAACAAAAAGAAATGCTTATCAGCTACCGATACTATTGATAGTTATGATAATATCTTTCTTTTTTAATGCTCTTGATAGATGATAGACTTGTACTTTTGCTCAGTAATCTTTTGTTTGTTTTATTTTTCTTTATTTATTATCACAATGTATGAGAGAAAAAAAAAGAATTAAAATGTCAACATAAGTTCATCATAACTTCTAATCTTTATAATATACAGATTCATGTTTTTGATTTTTAACAATCAAAATATGAAATTCTTTTTTTTTTGTAATATTCTGAATTAATTTATACGTGAAGAAGTTTTTATTACAATGACGAACAAACGATATTGTTGATTAACAATTTCCATAAATGTTTTCGTCATTCTGCAATGAATTAAATTATGTTTAAAAAGTCGAGTTCAATCGTTATTTAACATAATGAAAGATATTTTCAATGACGATATCTCCAATTTCATTTTAGATAATGGATTTTCGAAGAATTCGGATAAATATGACACAATCAGAAAACTTATAGCTATTGAATGAATTGCGGCACTGATTGAAACATTGATGGAATGCAAAATAAAATGAATTAAAATCAAACTCTATTAGACTCTGATTTAGCACCCTCTTCCCTCTTATCAAACATAGATTTGTAGGTCAGATAGATTAAAATCACATGAAATTTTCAGTATATGTTGAAGTTGTAGTAAAGAGGCTATGGTAAATTTTCTGTCCTATAGGATAATGTTTTGCGAAAGATATTAAACAAACAAGGATCAAAAATTCAAAATCCTTTTTTTTTTAAATCTTACTTTGTAATGAGAGAAAAGGTCAAAGTTTTGACAAAATCTCAACAAGTGATGTTCTAATTATAATAGTACTTTTTTATATAATAATAGTAAAGCTTCATTCAAAAAAGATTGTACCATATTCTGTATTGTGATACACTTTTTCAAACGAAGAAGACTCACAGAAAATTGTGCATTGTACAATTAAGCAAAACATATTAAATAATCATGCATTTGTTAGAAATTGTAAATTGACTTATAAATTAAAGTAAGGATAGTACTGAAAGATTAGAACAAAAATATTTTTATTTCGTATATTGAATTCAAAACGAACAGGTAATAATTGTCTTTTATTTTAAAATTTTTCATTCATAAGTATAAGTCATACTACTTCGATCTTTAAAACCAATTTGTTCATTACATAAACGTTTTGTTGTTAGATGTTTATAAGTCCAAGCAGCTGTATCAAGAGCAACATCAATTAATTGTCTAGCTTTTTTATTTGTTATTCTTAATTCTGGTTCATTTTGCATTAATGATACTAAATTTGATAATTCATACCATGCCATTAATAATGGACCAGGTATTGTTTGTCGCATATGTTCTGATCTTGTATGCATTAAACTTCTTATATAAGCAATAATTGATTCGAATGTTGGTGTATGAACATTTGTTTGACCTATTTGGTTAACAACACGTAAGAGTAGATCAGTTATAATAATTGCTATTTCTTTTCCAAATCGTGTAGCACTATCAGTATCAGTTTGATTTAATGTTAATAAAACAGAACGCATAGTTTTTAAATTTTCTAATATATTTGTTATTTCATAAATGTCATTTTGTTTTTGTTCTTTATTTAATGATGATGATTGGGCCATAGTTGTAAGAGATTCTCGTAATGTAAGAAATTTATTAATGCGTGATTGTTGACGTGCTTCTTCAAGATATACAGTTGGATTCATACCCCACGGATAGATATGATTACGAACATCATTGTGGTCGAATTCTTGTAAATAAATATTCTCGTTGACAGTTGACAAATGTCTCTCATCTATAGAAAGATATGATTAACAAACACAAATTAGTAGAAGAACTTACTATCAATAACAGACATCTTATATAGAAAATAAATAGAAAGAGATAATGTTGAGCTGTTGTTACGGGTAACAATGAAGAAAAATATGATTAGAATGATATTTATATTTTTTGCTATTTGAATTCATATATTAGATTCTTTAAGATTTAAAAGTTTTATTTCGTTATTAATTAGACAGAGAAGTTGTTACATAAAATACAATAGTTTTTTTAATTGTCTAAGAAATTCTTTTGTATAAATGTTACTCTATTGAAAAATAAAGGCAAAATGCCAGATCTTGTTTTTCTCTCAAAGTTCTCATTAAGAAATATCGTTTATGAATAGAATTCTACAATAAAGATTAGTATTCTGATACAGTCGAGTACATGATAATCTATATAAAATATCGTACTAGTATGATAATTTGAATCTTATATCTGTAAACTGCTCCATTTAAGTATTTAACTATAAGGAAGTATATTAAACTATGTTTGAGACAACAGATATAAATTTCTAATATTTAATACATTTAATAATGA
The DNA here is from genome assembly GCA_905250075.1 of Rotaria sp. Silwood1. Taxonomy (NCBI): domain Eukaryota; kingdom Metazoa; phylum Rotifera; class Eurotatoria; order Philodinida; family Philodinidae; genus Rotaria; species Rotaria sp. Silwood1. Next base: position 492,947 of record CAJNOP010000033.1, read on the forward strand.
TCTTAGAAACTGAACAAAAATAGTCCAATTAAAAGCAACGATTTTTTTGTAAACTTCTCATGTATTTGGATAGAATTTTGTTAGCTCATATAATATTAGTGTACTTAGATCATCTTATTCTTCGAACTAATTTGATATAATTTATCTTTACAAAGAAAGTATTTTAATTATTAAATAAACTATTAGAAATATTGTTCCAAATATAGGAGAATAGTTCATTTTAGAATTGTTCATGCAGAAAAATCTTATAAAATTGTAGGAATATCTAATTGTAAGATTTAATCTTTCTTTCAATATGTGGATATTATACGATTCTTAGTATAAGATTCTTTAAAAGTCTGATGATTGGAATCTTGTAAGACCTTATGCGATCGTATCAAATTATAATTTTTATTTTCACTTATAAAAGCAGTTTTAAGCATTAAAGTAAATATTTCAGCAATTAAACATGCTCTAATTTAGATGCTAATTTTTTAGTATTGAAAATACATCTATGTAAGAGCACTGATTTTGCTGGACCAGTATTGAGGAGTTGATAGTTATGTATAAGGACTAGCAGCGGTTATGGTATCAATAATTCTAATGACGAGTTTTGTCTAAGCCGTTGATAGTTATGTAAAAGAATGTCAATTAGATCTTGCATTGTGTGGTTAATGACACATGTACTTTGGTGCAATTGAATTTTATGTTTATTAATGGGGTTGTCACCTGTTTAGTTTGATTATGACTGCTTATTTGGAAGTAAGTTTTACATCTTTATATGAAATTTTTGGTTTTTGTTATAGGTTGATTCCAAGTTCTGATTTGGTAGCAAGTTTGTCTGATTAAATTTGAGTTTTCGTTTGGTTCGGTTTGATTTTCAGTTGGTACTTGAATGTAACTTTACTTCTTTTAATATATTGTCTTATTTTTATTGTAGTTCAATGTCATTTTCCGATTTAGGAGTAAGTTTATTTCGTTTGATAAATGATTCTTTTTGTGTTTCAGATTCGAATGAGATCTTGATTGTGATATTAGTTTATTGGCCTAAGTTATTAATTATTTATTTGCTGTGTATGGATTCGCAATCATGATGTGAAAGTAAGTTCATTGATCATAGTTGGTAGTTTGTTTTTGACGAGGGCCTATTCACAGATTTGAGGTAAATAATAGTTTTCTTTTTGTGCCTAAGGAGGTAGCCCTTGGAAATGATAAATTGCTTTCGAGTTGAGCCTCTGTGCATAAGGTACTTGTGAGTGACATAAGAAAAATCCCTGAAGGATGCCTTTCATTAGCTCTTCCCTCAAAAATTATCCTTATGTTACTAGAATTTTAGTTGAATGTTATCGAGGAACCCTATCTAGCTATCAATTGGATTTTGAGTTTGAGCCATGCTTGTCAGATAGATCTAAGTATGAAAAACTTCAAACGAACGAAGTTTCATAAGTCTTCTTTCAAAAGTTATAGTCATTTTCCTTGAGTTTTAACCTATAGTACCGTACATATCACTAAGTTGATTAGGAATATGTTTATTTAAGATTTCATCGAAGACCAGTTTATATATTTGAAGAGAATGTCGGAAAAATTTTAGCTCAAAAGAATGCGTTTTCCCATAGATACTAAAGCGCAAAACCGATACAACATTTCTTCATCTTTCATGAAATACAAGTGGTATGGTTGGTCTTAAGTATTTCTAGAAAAACGCATTCTTTTGAGCTAAAATTTTTCTGACATTCTCCTCAAATATATAAACTGGTCTGTCCATGAAATCTTAAATAAAAATATTCCTAATCAACTTAGTGATATGTACGGCACTATAGGTTAAAATTCAAGGAAAATGACTATAACTTTTGAAAGAAGACTTATGAAGCTTCGTTCGTTTGAAGTTTTTCATACTTAGATCTATCTGACAAGCATGGCTAAAACTCAAAATCCAATTGATAGCTAGATAGGGTTCCTCGATAACATTCAACTAAAATTCTAGTAACATAAGGCTAATTTTTGAGAGAAGAACTAATGAAAGGCATCCTTCAGGGATTTTTCTTATGTCACCGACAAGTACCTTATGCACAGAGGCTCAACTCTAAAGCGATTTATCATTTTCAAGGGCTGCCTCATTAGATGAATACATCTTCGAAGGTTTTGTACGAAACCTTTTGTACATCATTTTGGAAAGGTATCGTACTGAATCTTTTGTACGGAACCTTTTGTGCGAAACCTTTTGCACTTTTTCTGGTAAAGGTTTCTTACGAAACCTTGTATACGAAACCATTTTTCCCTTTCACCAAGAAGAAGTTTCATACAAAACCTTCTTTGTACGAAACCAAAAAAGGATCCGAATTTGTACTCGCGGTCAGATCCTTTTTTTGGTTTCTTAAAGTACCTTTTTTTTTACAGTGTATGCTCATTTGATTTTTAGAAAACGAAAGAAAAGTCGTAAACTTTAATAGTTTATTAGAGCATGCAATAGCTCGTAACTGTTCGTTTATTTTGTATTTATTCATGAAACGTAACTTTTTTAGCTTTACTCCATGTTGTGTATGTTTCTTTCTTTAAAAAAATATTAATTGAAATATCTTGCATTCTATAGAGAGATTGCTGTGTTATTTTGATTTGTGAAAGAAAAATAGTTTCTTTTCGCTCATCCAATAAAATGCGAATCCATTAATATTTGTTGGTTCTCGTCTAAATACAACATCGTTTTTGGCATTCATGAGGTTTTTTCCTCTTGTTTCAAGCTTTGACCTTTTATCATGCTCACCCTCGGAGTAATCATCATTAGTTTTACTAGATGACGATGTTTATGCTCACAGTGGGTGCGACTTTAAAATTCGTTATTGAACGACTGTTGTTAATAAAGTTATCTGCTATTAGCTATTTAAACTATTTGATCAAATTTATTTATGAGAAATTCAGTTGCAGTGGCTACTTGATGATAATTAAGGACTGCCTTATATGCAATATGGTAAAAACCGAGATTTAATGGTACAAAGCTTTTCACATCGCTTTTCACACTTGATGCAATATTCAAGATACTGTTGCCTTGTTTTTAACATGAAAAAGATAAGCTAAGACAGGATCGATAAGCACAAGTCTCTTCTTGACGAAGAATACTGTATGAAAAACTTTAATAGAACGTATCTTACCATCGCCCATATCTGTTAAATGTATCAAGTACATCTTTAAAATTATCTGAAACAGAACAAAATGACTGTTATTGAAGCTATATAAAAAAGAAAAATAAACAACCTTAATTGAGACTAGTAACTGTTTTATAACATCATCACCGAGGCTACTCAGCTTATCAAAATCAAACGATGCGTCGGAATGAATGATTAAACGAAACCAATTATTAAATTCTTCACATTGTCACAATTTGAAATCAAATCATCTATTTTTAAATGACTTGTGATACTCGATCAGCAATTTGACGCTTATTCTTGTTCAGAGAACAACAATGAGCAATTCCAGATGCGAGAATATCTTGTTTGGAAAAACCATTGTATGTTATTCCTTTTCAATACACATGTCGATTTTGAATTAGTCATTTTGTCCACAATACAATATCTGAATACATCATATTAAATATCATACCTTGAACGAGAAAATACTTTACCTGTGTGATGTCAAGAATGATATACAAGAAAACTAATTTAGTGATTGTTAAGAAGGACATAATGTTTGCGTGAGAATTCTTTTGCTCTTTCCTTATCTATTAATTTTATTTATTTATTTATCCATTCCACGACTTTTCGAAGGACACGTCCTTCTTCATCAATTTGTTACACAAAAATGGATTTACAAATTATTAACACATGTATAAAGATATATATATATACATATATGTACAAAATTTAACTCTCGCTTTTCTTTTTTCTTCTTTATTTTCAACAGTGGAACGACGAAAAAAGAAAATAGATAATATATTGTTTTCTGCTCTAGTGTTACCATCTTGTTGTTGTCCATTCCACTATTGAAACTAAATAAGAAAAAAGACAAAGAAAAGAGAGAGTTCAGTTTTGTGCATATATATATCTTGATACATGTGTTACTCATTTGTAAATCAATTTTTGTGCAACAACCCGATGAAGAAGAATGTCTTCTTCGGTACGTCGTGAAATAAATAAATAAACTAAATTAATAAAAAAAGGGAAGAGTAAAAGAATTCTCACACAAAGAAAACTAATTGTTAGTGCCTACTGTTCCATTGAACCGACAGAGAAGATGTGAATCAGCGAAAGGCATTTAAGCGAAAAATTTTCAGCGAATAAGAAGTAGCGGAGTGTAAACTATCAAAACCTTTATTTTTAATCTAATATTCTGTAAAAAAAAAATCAGTGCTCGACAGAACCTTTTTAAGTTTCGTAATAGCTACGAAATCTGAAATGGTTCTTATCCTAGATACACGCGCGGAACCTTTGCTACGAAACCTTTTTAAGATTGGTGGGACGCAAAAAGTTTCCCAGGTCGAGAAATACTGACTGGTTTCGACAGGAACGTGGCAAACGCGGCAGTCGGGTGTGGTCATCGGATTTCTGCATCGAATTCCTCACATTTTTCCGCGGGTTCCGGCCGGAAACAGTGTTTTTCCTGCGAGTTCTTTTCGGAAATTCACGGAATACTGCTTCAGGAATCATCAATCTGGGTTCGGCATTAAAAATATGAAACCACTCAGGTCCAAGACGAATTCTTGATGGCTGGATGCAAAACCTTTACAATTTCGTCTTGAACTTGGATGATTTCGTATTTTTAATACCGAACCCTATTGTGTCCTACCGATCTTAAAAGAGTTTCGTAGCTACTATGGAATTTTATAGGGTTCGGTAGTAGATCCATTTTTTCTTAGAGTGTAAGACTCCATGTTATTGGAAAACTCATATTTTTGAATTTTAATCTGAAATTTTGCACGTATAGAGAACTCAAACGAAGTGAATTTCATAAAAACATTGAAAAGTTTAGAACAAAGTCTTCTCGAGATATTAAGCTTTCAAAGAATGTATGTTATATAACAATGTCGCAATTGGCAGAGTTTTTTACTTATTGGGATCGATCTAAATCGGTAAGACCGGACTGGCCGGTAGATCGACGTGAATCATTGTCCACTTTTCTCATCCCGCAAGAATCAGAGCAATCTCTCGATTAACCAATAACTGATCAATGGTGACAGAAATTTCAATATGTCTGTGACGGTCTAGTGACTTTTTCTACATCCTATTTTTTTGATTCTGTCATGATCTGTCATATAGATGATGAAGTTTCGCGTAGGGAAAAAAGCGAAAACTCTGTATTTTAGTGTACTACAAAGGTACGCTACAGCTATTCTTTGTAACTTCTTAGCCATGCCAAATCTAGTGTCAACATGTGTGTTGAACATATTAGTTTGAACTCATTTTAAATGAATCTGTTTGACCATAAAGCCCAAATGCTTCATCGTATTTCATTGACAGTTCAATCTTCAAGTACGATGAAGTATGTAAACTTGAGTGTCAGACAGAACTATATAAAATGAACTCAAAATAATCTGCTCGTAACATACATTGAGAGCAGACTTGAACTAGCTCGGTCGCTCTAGAGGATAGCTTTAATACAACATCGGGATATGCTAAAGTACGGAGTTTTCACTTTTTCCATTGAGTTTCTCGCAATAGTTAAAGTAGCTTCATTGTTTTTTATTATTTTAATTGTCAAGGAATTTCACTCAAAGATTTCCATTCACTATCTATTTCTATAAGTTTTCTCTATTTTGGTATCGCTCGATGAGCATAAATTTTCATAGTACTACAAATTCTATATTAGCTTTGTGCAATAATGAAATGTTCGTCATAGAAAGAAATTCTGAATCAACTATAAATGTACTGTATCTCACAATAGATTCATTTTGTCATCTCTTTTATCTCAGCAAAAAAATATGCTATAAATAATACGAAATGAAGGTAACTACATACTAAATTAAAATGGTAAATAGTGATTGTGTTTTATTTCGTTAATATAACTTGTAATCGAAGTGCGTTGATGAAATATAGTATGTGTATTTATATGAATATTTGCTAAATAGAAATATTCTATTACATGTTCTCCCCATAGCAATTATCATTGACATAAGTAAAACTGGTTTGATATGCAAAAAAATCACTACTATGATCAATTTTGAAAACTTTCGAAACTCAAAGAGAAGCCTATACCGGTCGGTACAGAAAAGTTATCTACTAGCCTGTCAACAATACTGTACTGAATCGGATTGATCCTGCCGTTTAACGCCACCGGCTGCATTTCTATTGTATACGCTGTGTATGGCACATGGTCAACATACCTTGAAAACTTCATTTTCTTGAAGAGATTATGTTCAAAAATTCTGAGGTTTTTATAGGAATTACTCTGGTTGAGTTGTCTATATGCGTAAAGTTTCAAACCAAAATTCAAAAATACGAGTTTTTTTATAAGCTCGGTCTCTACAAGGATTTCTAAATAATATCGATTTTGAAAATTCGATTGCTCAGTCAAATAAGATAGAAAAACCAAGCAATATACACCAGGTGGCAGCTTATTCAATCATTTCAGTCTTACGATCAGAAAAATTCAACTGTTTGATATGAGTAAATTTTATTCCGTTCAACGCATTTGTCGTCCTCTTTACAAATTCTTGTCTCCTATATTTAATGAAAACAAAACTGTTGTCATGATGTATCAATAAGTTAGATGCAATAGTTTCGCAGGTAAACATTTTCTATATTATCTTATAAATATGAAAACTAATTTATAAGTCAGTTAAATTTTATTTTTACTTTTATTTTTCTTTACCTAAGCATATTTGATAATGTCTGTTACTCATGATATGCGTAGAATGCATGCAGGAAAAAAAATGAGACTCCAGTACTCTAAAGCGAAAGTTAAGTACGAATGAAATATAGTGTTTCACTCATACTTCACTGTATTTCATTCGTATTTCATTGTACTTCACTCGTACCACGTAGTACCGCACTCTCACCTTTTCCACCTTAGTATCGGATGTGAGTATATATCAGGATGAAGCACCTCACTCTCATCTACAACAGTATAAACTATATACAAATATATGCATGTGGTAAATATATCCATATTCCGTGATCTTTTATAAACAACAAAGTGTCTCTAATTTTATGTTTCACGATCAATACGTTCGTACTTGAATTATTTGACGAGAAGGTTGTTTTCAACAAAGATAAGAGCTATCTGTGGTCAAGTTTACATATATTCATCTGCTCTAGGTGTTTATAACATTTTAAATTAATTGATTTTTAATTTCATTTCTATCGTAATGTGGTAACAAAGAAGCAATTATTGTCTAACATTTTTTTTCATTTTGGTACCTAACAAATCTCTTATAATCCAAAATTTTTTTTATACGCATATTTACAATGTCGAGAAGGAGAAGAATATATATTATCTAGCAAACACCTTTTTTGTGTGAGACCTTGACTGCGCATCCCATTATTTTACTTAGTTATCATAATCATACAACGAAAGACGGTTAGACTATAAAAAGCTACGAACGTTTTTGTTTTTCTTTTACAGACAGGTTACTCCGATAATAAACATGGATTCAACAACCACAGCATTCCATAACGATAATGATGATGACGATTCGCAACGACCAAAGGTACCAACATTTTCTGCAGAACGACGCACCACCGAAACCCCAGACCAATTTGTATACAAAAATCGCCTGCCAACAAATCCAACTAATAATCAACAAGGTCAGTGGTTTAAAAATACTGGTTACAAACAAACAAATAATGCCCATTACAATGTAAAACTACTGAGCGATTTAGCGGGTGATTTCAGCCACCTACTCAATAGAACAGATATTAGTGACTGTTGGCTCAATGTTAATGGTAAATCATATTTGATGTGACTCCATTATTCATTAGATATTCTATGAATTGAATTTCTTTTTCTAACAGGTACTTATATGGCTGTTCATCGATGTATTCTCGCTGCACGTTCAAGTACTTTTTCTGGTAAATGACAATCAAACACTAATGAATATTTTAATAATATTAAATATGAATTACTTTTCTAATAGCTATTATGTCAGGCAATGACAGTCGGCTTAGTCCTGATACAATAAAAGAACTTCAACCATCAGAGAAGAATGACAAGTTAGAAATATCTATTACTAAAGCTAGTCCTGAAATAATGAAACAAGTTATTATATTTATGTATACGACTGAATGTGAATTAAATGAAACCAATGGTAAAAATTCTTTTATTTGTTTTTTCATCATTATTAAATAATAATATTTTAAAATTAAAATCTTTTTATTTGTAGCATATGACCTTCATGAAGCTGCTGGACGATATGGTATTAAAAGTTTAAAAAATTATACTGCTGAATGTAAGTTTTATTTGTGTACGAAAATTAAGTTATCACATGTTTCTTTTATCTGTATTAAGTTCTTATAAATCACATCAATCCCAAAAACTTCGTGAATTTAATAAAAATCGCAGATAAATACCGTCATCAAACGCTTAAGAACAGATGTATTGAGTATTTTATTGATCATGGTAAGGAAGTAACGGATATGACTGGTTCGTGGACAGAATTCTGCAGCGAACATAAAGGAATTGTTTCTGAATTACTTTATTGGACAGTTCACAAAGATAAGTTCCACGAACAAGTAGAACGATCACAGTTACAATCACAATGGTAATTTTTGAAAAAATGATTTAACAAATATACAAAACAGCAATAAAAATGAAAAATATGCCAATAAAACATTTTTTTTCTTATAATATCAATACATCGTTTTGTTCTCTGCTATGATTTTCTTGTAATAAGTTTTTGTCTTTAAAAAAAATAAATATAACAGCAAACCACCGAAGAAAAAAAACCAATCAAAATAATATTATTTGCATCATCGTATTGGTAAACGAATTTGACTATAAAAGTCGATTTCGTCAACAAAAGTGCTACTCATTTCTTCATCACGATCAAGCTAAAATAAATATAACAAAATTTATTCTTTTTTATGGACATAGTTTTTAATGAAATATACCTCAGTAAGTTCTTGCTCTATAGAAGTAAAATGGAAGACATATTTTTCGAAATGGTACGAGCGAGATAAATATAAGTGCAAAAAAGAAAAGTAAAATTTATCATTTTTATTGTCATTAATAAACTTGCAGCAATTACTTGTATAAAATATATATATATGTAAATATGACGTTTCATTTGACGAACCATAAAAAAAGCAAATATTACATTTATTACTTAGATCGAGGAGGAAACAGCAGACTTCAAAACACTTCAGGAAAATTCGAACATTTCTTAAAATTTCATAAGTTTTCATAGGGCTTCGATCATAGTTCCGCCAGACATCAAATTTATAGCGTTTTATTTTTATGTTTACACACACTTTAACGCTCTAAGAATATTTTAGTTCCGTTAGTCCTTTTAACATGTAGGTGAGTGCATGTCTGTGTATGCATATACTTGTTCTCTTTACTCCCACTTACTTACACCCATACCTACACCTTAAAGGCACTAGAAGAACTAAAGGAGCTACATGAAATAAAGGGACTAAATAGAATGAATGGTGAAAGATATGACAGTCATTATTCAATATTTTTGTTGTCTAAAATGAAATGTAAATTTTATGAGAATGTCGAAAGATTAATTGTAATTTTCAGTATGGAATAGAGGTAGTGTGCACATACATTTTTTTTGTTTATTTGCATTTCCTGCTTTCTATACATATAAAGTAAAATCTCTTTCAATGAACGTTCTTCGATTCTCAATGTGAACTTATTTTCTTTTGACTCTCTCTGTATGTATTGACCTTGTCAATATGCCAATCAATAGAAGATGCTACTAAAATGAATTATATGTCTCGAGCTGCAAAATTGATTATCAAGTAATAAATAGTCTCCATGATTTCATTCTGAATGAAAGTACAAAAAAAAAGAACAAGTAAACAAATATCCTTCTTTTTCAACAGCTTTTTGAAGTTTGTCTATCACCTATGGTATCTCACAATGTTCTTGACTCAAAGTAAAAAATGAACTTTATCAATGATAAATAACTTGGTCTGTCATCGTGAGCGAACACATTAATTTCAAGTATTCATAAGTACTATATTAAATATTCTTATAAGAAAAAGAATCGAATATACTACTGATTGTGAAACTAATTTGAATTAGGATGAATCATGATGTCAGTCAATGCATCAATGATAATATTTAAGCCTGATGAGGTAAAATCTGAAAGAGATATTTGAAATGTATCTAGTTAACAAATTTAAAGTACTACAAATCAAAAAAGATTTAATGTGAGAATAGAAAGCACTCACATCAGAAGGAGATAGAAAGTGATATTTTGATTAAAATTTATTTGATTCTCTTTTTTACGAATACTCTCTCATATGGAACAGATTTCGTTAATTCTGGCAATGTTCTAGAATACTGCATCTGATTGTATAGGTTTAGTCTATCTCTTCGTAGTCAAGTACATTGGCTACCCTACTTTAACATTAATGATTCAATAATCAGATAGATAAAAATGTTTATAAATATCGATGTTCTTAAAATAATAAGAAATGAAAAATTTCATTTCGAACAACATCGAAATACCTTCATTATATAAGTGCAATTATAAAATTTGTTTGACGATGAGACAATCAAATCAAACGATTGTTATTCACAATAGCATTATTTTGACATGCATTGCATACACCGTCCGCATGCTTTGTGAGATTATTTGATATTCTATTGGTATCTCATTTCATTTTATTGATTTCTGTTAAACTTAAATCTAATTAGTAAATCATTAATATTCCATC
>CAJNOP010000033.1:503752-560160 GCA_905250075.1 Rotaria sp. Silwood1
TACTTCGCCGAAAGCGTTTAAGGGCCACAGAAATAAAACATGTTCCAATAAGTATTATAAATGAAAGAAGTGCTTTATTTGGCAATTGATTTTCATCATTTGATTTTGAAATGGAATTATTATATAATGAATTTGAAGAAGAAAACAAATCTTGTTTTGATATACAATTATAACATGAATATTTTGATGTAGAAGAAAATAATAAGTCATCAAATGATGAATTCATCTTGTCAAAAGTTAATGTTGTATTCAATATAGAAGATACATTACATGAGCAAGTTAATGGATAATTATAATTATATTTAGATTGAACTGGATTTGAAAGAAATATCTGTATGAAAAATAAAATCATAAAATAATGAGATATAGAACGATATTTTTTTTTACCTTATAAAGTTTTTTAAATGGTTCATAAAGATAAACAAGAGCAATAATAAGAGCAAATATTTCTTCAGTAAATCGAGTCACATGACGAATCATAAAGCTACCTTCACAAGCTACTAGGATAATAATAAAAAAGGTTGTCCAGAGACTAACACAGCATCGTACTGTCCAAAAGTCTTCATTTAATGATTGACATAACTAAAGCAAAGATAATGAGATGCTATTTAGAATTAAAGAAACATGCATATGAATTCATGCCTTTAAGTCCACTACTCTGAGGGGTAAGTCGAAATTGAGACAAAAAGACTAAAAGAAATCGTCGCAATGCACTGTTCTTCTAGAGTGATGATCGTTCTACTGGATCATTTACTCTAGGTGAGATATGTATGAAAAAATCGAGCAAATGAATTCTGACCTGAAACTTTGTCTGTCACCAACTCCCGAGACTATTAGAATATCATAAAAATATCAGACACAAAAATGCGATTTCTTCTTGAAATATTGAGTATTCAAGACAACAACTAGATTGTCTGTTCTTTCTGATAGGAAATTATGGTTCTTTGAGAATTTAACATCTCAAGAGGAAACCACTGTGTTCGGAAAAAAATTTTAGGATATTCTATGGATCTCAAGTGTTCTTTATGGACAAAGTTTTGGACCGCAAATTCGTTTGTTCGATGTTTTTAGAAGTACTATACCAAAGGAGTAAAAAGTTCAGTGGAACGGTCATTCATTTTAAACGCGAGATGCTACTTGAGTCGAGTCCCTCGTTATATAACGAATAAAACTTAGAAAACGTTTACTGATTTTATAAAAAATTTTGTTAACTATTTAAAAAGGACGCTTTCAATCATCTGAAAATCCTTCACAATAAATGTATCACATGGAATGGCTCATTTAGGCTGACTTTTTTCAGTAATGAATGGTGCTAGATAAAAACATTTCTGTTAATGAGTTGAGCTCGATGCGACAAATTAGACGGAACTACCAGCTTAGTTACAGTCTATTTATGGCTTTTAAGGGATCCCGTCTAACTTCATCACTACAAGAGATACACTGTTTGAGGTGGTTTCAAATTAAAGTCGGTATCGCTACACAGTTTTTCATTTGGACAGAATTTGAAAATTTGTTCCGGTTCACTTTTTATGATTGTTTTAGTAGACATGGTGTTACAATAAGTAAGAAATATCACCTCACGATACTAAATCTCGCTTTTCTCAACATAGAAATCAACTATAAAAAACCTAGTGGAATACAAGTTTACTCTAATTTAGACCTTCACAAAAATATTGCTTATATCTTGAAACGGATAGAAAGAATTTTATTTTTTCTGATTGAAAATTATGATGTGACGAAAGCGGTAAATAATTTGAGAGATGGACTTTTTCATTCAAATCTAGATAAAAACATTGATAATATGTTTAAGTGAAGTTTTTAGAAACACGTAATGGATGATGTGAGCTAATGCCATGGGTTGTGCTTAAATAATATAAGAATCTTGATAGAATGCTGATGCAAATGCAAAGGCAGTTTTTACAAAACTACAAGACTTCAAGAAAACCATGAAAATTCCTTGAAAAACACGGTAGTAGGTTCGAAGTTGTTTTTTTTCGAAAAGTTATATATATTCTGAGAGAGAAAATTTCACTGCATCTTCCTATAATAAAAACTCAATGTTGTCTCTTTTTTTCGAAAACAGATTTTCTCAGGGGGCTAATGGCTCTTTACTCTTCCTCCAAAACAAGCCACTTTTTGAGATAAACATGCAGGTCTGTTCCTTAAAGTGTTTACTCTGAAAATTCATAAGCACATCTTCCAAGTTTAAAAATTTTCCTCAGAAATCATGATTACTTTGTAGACCTCTCCAGCGAAAAGGTCAAAACCATATCTGGAGGAAAATGATGAGCATTATAGAGTAGTTGCGGCGTCTTATTATAGTCCTAAAAGGCAAATTGATAAGATTACAGATGAGTTTTTGATTGATACGTGATATGACCATATTTGATACTCATGTCATAAAATTCTTCAAGTAAATATAGAAGAAAAAAGATGACGTTATGGCATTTTTCTCGATTTTGATTTTTCAATCCGAACAAATTTGTTTTTCAATAATGTTCGTTCTAATGAACAGCTGTGTCCTTTTATTTGATAGATAGATGCGTTCTCTTTCGAATGCGGGAAAGCGATTTTGTATTCTATTCTTAATATCAAAGCGATCAAGAGTTTTCAACAAAACATGAGCTAAGGTTTTGAAGGCTCTAAAAATGATATAAAATGAAAATTAAAAAAAAAGAACACTTTTCCTCATGTGAACTCACAAAGAGTTCACTTTGAAAGACTTGGAGCCATACAATTTTTTTTAATCATATATTTTCATTAGTGGAACATGGAAAGTTTCATGAAAATAGATTTTTAAAGGCGAGAAAAGCTTTAAAGACGACAGAAGATAAGTACACAGGAACGACTGAGATCAAGATTCTTGTGAAATTGAAGAGTGTGTTCGTGACAAAAAAAAGCTGTTAATATAATCCCTGTAGAATTAGAATGTGAAATGCAATATAGATGTTGTTACTAATCATAGGAAGATTGCTTTATTCTATCTATTTTTGGATATATTTCTTCATCATCCTTTTTAATCCTTCAGAAATGCAATTAGAGTTTAGTTCATATTTACTAATGAGTCCTTATTAATATGCGACCGATGATGAGTCGTTTCTAACATGTCTGTCACGTCTATATTGGTTTGTTGCTAAGATGATTGTCACGTCTGTGAAGGGAAATGTTAATTGCTAAATATTACAGTGAACGACAACAGAGGATTGAGGGGAAAATATTTTATTTCCTATTTTTATGTTGCCGAGCATGAGAGATACTTTAAAGTATTTAGAATGCATGAGAATTTTTTATCTGTCGGATCACTGAGTGCCATACTAAGTAATCAATCGTGTTTAATAATCATTCAAAACTAAAAATGTCTCTGAAAGGTCAAGTGACAACATCATCTCATCAATAGAAATCATAAAAGAACCCGTGGAATAAAAGCAATGTTTGTATGTATTTGCTCGATTTTAGTCGATAATACTCGAATCCTAATAACAAAATTTTCGAAATTTATATAAGACCTACATCATAAACCACTTCTTCAAAAACAAGAAATGGTCCCGTTGGTCCAAGAATTAATAATGGTTGTCCACTGAATAGTCCAAATAGAAAACCATTGATCGACGAAGCAATTAACATTTCATTTACACCTAATCGATTATTAGTTTTGTCAGCTAATCAAAACAAAAAATAAGTTCAATTTATTCTCTTTAACCATACTAAATAAAATATTCGATTACCTATAATACCACCAAAAGTAAGTGCTGGTGCAAGACAAGCAATAAACATAAATACAAGACTAATAAGGCAATGAAGAGAACAAGCATCCAAAAAATCTGATTTAAAATAAGCATAACGACGATGCATTTCACGATAAACACCACCAAATACAAAACCACTTCTTAAAAATGGATCTTCATCTTGTTTATCATTTGATAAAGTAGATATTTTAGCTAAATATTTCATTTATATTTTTTTCTAAATCAAATATAACAAATCTAATTACCTGATAAAATTCGAATAGCTAAAAATAAACAAAAAAAAACTCAATTACGAATATTCTTTTTTTTTTAAATGTCCAATTTACTTTGAGTTGGTAATTGTTGTTGTTCACTATCATCAGTTGATCGCCTTCTATTTTGATTTTTAGATCCTATTGAACGTGTATTTGCATTATTTTTTTTCATTTTAGCTGTTTCGATTATTGGTAGCAAAAGTTCTTTATCATAATCACCAGGAGGTAACACAATGGAATCCGAGAAAAAAGCATTTATACCATTTATTAAATCCCGACGATCCATTGCTTGATAAGCGACTTCACGAAAATCCTAAAAAAAAAACAATAAAATTTTAACAAAACACGAAACAAAATCTTTACTCACAGGAGTACTAAAAAGAGTACTCAGAGAACGGCCAATTTCAAAATACTCTTCCATAGCTGGGCCAATAAGTAAAAAGATAAATTTAACTGGTAATGGAACTTCACTCATATTATCTTAAATGTAAAGAAAAAATGGACAAAATTGAATTATAGAAATTGAAATAAACAATCTTACCTATTAATTGACTTTGTGAAAGACGAACAAATGCCATAATAGGGCTTGTTAAATTAGGTATACTACCAATAAGTACTTCAGCACATTCAGCATCATTTGGTATACGTCGCATTAGATCAGACTAAAAAATAGATAATTATGTTAAAAGTTCAAATCTATTGAGTATTCAAAATAAAATTAAGACTGATATATCGGAAAATAGTTATTTCTTTCATTAATATGCTATATAATTTTATCTATATATAAGTATTCATGAATAACTATTTTTAGACATATTTACAGGAAATAGATATTGGCACGTCGTCTCTGATTAATGAAATTTTTTTTAAAGACGAAAGATTTTATATTGAATCGTGCATCTGGAAAGCAATGAGTTTCGAAAAAAAAAACCTAACTCCGAATATGAACTCATATCTTTCAGTTATTGCTATTGTTTCACTTTTATAGAATGTTCATAAGGTTAATTATATGGGAGTGTGGGTATGTGTTCTATTGATGAGCAGACCAAATATCGCACGATTAACTTATACAATCTTTTACAACAAAATAATGATAATTATATAAATATATACGAGTTTCAGAATGATATATAAAACTCAATTAGATGCCGGTTTAAAACAAATATGACATATATGTAAATATATTAAATAATCAATATATAAGCACCGAAAGTCTACAGAAATATTATTATTTAGAAGACAATTTCTAAAGCTTGAATTAAAGCGATAATATCAACTTCCACACACACATATAAGAAACTTATCTTTTACAGATTTATCAAGTACTCTTATCAATCGATTTTCTCTTCATACAACTTTTTTATATTATTAGTCTATGATTTATTTCTTCTATTTGCTTTTGATAAAGATTTTTTTTTCGTATGTTTTAATATTAACTCAAATATATCTAAACGCTAATTTTCTTTATGTAATAATTTATATGTTAGGAAATTTAACTTTATGAACAATATATAAATCTAATATGCCATTGATTCTTGTTATTTCATCTAATATCAAATAAAAACTATCTTAAATCTCATATATAGATATATATAAATACAATTGATTTGAATAACTAAAATCTTATTTATTATGATGAAAAATTGTTTTTTTTCCTTTAACTAAGACACGAATTCTCATAAGGGAAAATGAGCTTTTTGATTGATTGTCTAATGTTTTCATTGATTACTTTATATGGAATTGAATCTCGTGATTTTTTTGTTTGTACTTGTGACAGCCGATGGGTGAAAAATGTCGGCCGTAATTGATTAACACTTTCTTTACTACCGCTAACATTATTATTTTGTTCAGATGTTGTTCGTTTTGGAGATAAATCAGTGATAACAGATTCATGAATATCATTATACTAGAAAAAAATATATACATATAAATAGAATAGGTAATTCAGTTTCATAGCAATTCCATAAACGAACTTTAACAACAAGATTTTTTAAATTTTTATTTAATTCTCCATTAGGTTTTAATTCTAATAAACTTCGTCGTCTTGTATCATCATAATTAATTTGATCACTTTTTCGAAAAGCTAAACTTGATCGTCGTATAGCTGTTTGAGGAAAATCAAAAATAGATGAACGACGTCGAAATGAAGAACGAGCTTCTGGATGTCTAGAAAAATTAAATTCAATTTAAAAGATAATGAAATTTTATTTATCAAAATAAATACCTATGATCACTTGTTAAATTACGTAGTAATTCATCTTTAATATCTTTAATCTTTTTTCCCATAGCAATAGCATCATTAAGAATACTATCATAAATTCCTTCTAATGTATCTTCATCCAGATCAAGTAAAACAATACCTTTGAAATAAAAACGAAAAAAAAAAGAATAATTTTCTTTCAATAGAAAAATTTTAATTTTTTTTTATTTACAAACCATAATGTAAACCACGATGTAATTCAAGTAAACTACGAAAATTTAAACAACCAATTCTTGGTGCTAAAACATGACAAATCAAACTATTAAAAAAACAAAAATATGAACACTTATCAGAATACAAACCTTGCCAACGTTGCATTTCAACATCAAAATCTTCTTCATATCGAATCCATCTATACAATATAAAAGATCTTTATTTTTTTAAAACATTTTCTTTTCATTGTTTTACCTTGCACATTCATGCCAATAATATTCATTATCATCATCTAATCTTAATTCTTGTAATTCAATAAATAATTCATTAGGTGTATGATCAATAGACTTGAGAACACAAAAAAGAAAACAGATAATAAGTTTATTATTTGTTGATAATTATGAACAAAAAAAGAAAGAAATTAATATGCATACTAATCGTCCTTTATGTGCACGTTTGTAACTTGATCGATGAGTAATTCCACGTCGTTTTCCACTATTCTGTGAAATTGCAGTTGGTGTTGGAGGAATGCCGGCTGGTGATAAATTAGCTGGATTAGTTTTTGTTGATGAATTTTTATCAGATGATGTTGGAGATTCAGGACATGAAGATGAACTTATATAATCTTTATTAATAAAGAAAAGAAAAGAAAAAACAAAATCATATACAATACTATATTAGTTTTCTATAATACTTGTTAAACTTATGTTATCCATGTTGTTAGATGTAATCGTTGGATAGGAAATTTTTGTTTTGTCAACTTTAGATGGATGATGTTCGAAATGTTTTGATGATGTTTTATCAATTTCGTCATCTGTAATAACAATACGTGGAACAGCAATTGTGTTACTACGTGCACCAATATTTTGATTGCTACAATAAATAATAAATATGATGAAAATGATGATGTTGATGACATGCAAACATCTTTCAGTTTTAGTGTGTTAGTATGTGTTTGTGCATTAGAAAAAAGCAGTTTGTTAGGAAGTGTCTTTCATTCTTCTTCTTTTTTTCCTCGTTTTTGTCGTCTAATTCGATCATATCCGTTCTAAAACCAACAGGGTACGCGAATGAATCGGAAACTGGCAATGACACGTCGTTATCGTTTATTAAAGCAAAATATGGATAGATCAAAAGAAGAAAGAAACACGAAAAGAGCATAGGTAGCAAGCCTCAATTAGGCTAATTTATAACGACTAGAAGTTAAACTTATTTCTTCAAACAAGTAAGCACGTTCGAACGTGGGTTTTTTTTCTGTACTTTGTATATTGATTTAATTGAATCTTCTTTTTTTTTCTGTTACAGAAGGATAATAAGGTAATTTAGAATTGAAAGAAAGAAAAGTTTTTTTTCTTTCTTTCAATCTATTGAACAATATAATAGCAAATAATGATGTTAGTCATGTATAAAACTATAAACATATTGATGATGATAGGGGAAAATGACGTCTCTTTCCATCGTTTCCTTTTGTAAGCTATGTTTTCATTTTTGTGTGCCTAGGGGTTGTCATGATTTAGCATGCAAATTAGAACAAAATTTATTACAACGATCAGTTCAGCTGTTCAGATTAGAGCAAAAACTATATAGTCGTTATTTCAATTCGAAGATAAAGCTAAGAATAACAAGAAAAAAAAAGATATTCATGTCTTAACAAGCGCAACAACTTGTTCTTTTCTTCTCCATAAGTTATATTTGACACATAACGAGTGGGCGGACGAACTTCAAAATCGATAAAGATTTATGAGACTATACAATAAACAAATAGAATCATAGTTTTTTTTGTATCTTGTAAGAAACAGTTTTTTTGCCTTTTATGAATAATGAAATAAAGATTGAGAAGTTTTTGTATGTGCGTGTTCATTTTGTATTTTTATTTTTTTTTAAGATTATGAAAAGAAATAATAGAGTTAATGATGAAAGAAAGTATATAGCGAAGAACAATAAATCTAAATGATATGAAATAATTTCCGTGCAATAAACGAATATTATTATTATAGTCTTACATTTTCACTATTTGATTATTTCTTTATTATATAAAAAAAAAAAGAGCAAAAAGTAAATATGAAGCATTTGTATTCTAAAATATTTATGTCGATATAAAATTTCTTTGTTACTTCAAAACTATACTAATTATTAAGTATCATGTAAAGAGAAAAATATTTATTCACCAAAAAAAAAAAACTAATTAAAACTTGTAAACCTAACGAAAAAAATTCATTGGTACGGACTTGTCATTTACATATAGACTGACAATGACAATGACATTTTTTTATAATTTCTTTTAATATAATTTAAAATGTGAAAAACTCTATGAATCAAATATTGACTTGTTTTATCTTCTATATGAAAAATTTTCAAGTACAAAAAGTGTAAAGAAATGATTTTCATACATTAAAATAGATAAATAAATAAATGACTTAACATACTCATATAAATTATCTTCATTTTGTATTTGTGTTGTGTTTGTTTTTGTTGATGTTACATCAATTTCATGAGAGACATCATCTACAACTTGTTCTTTTACATATTTGACATGTGGTTTATGTTGTGAAAAAAATGGACGGTCTAAAATTCAATAGATTAAGTTAATAAATTAGAACAAAGAACAAGAAAAGAAAAACCAAGAAAAAAAGCTAATCAAATCCGATTGTAATAACATACTAGTTCTCCAACAACTCATCAGTCATCAATAGCGAACAGCAGTATATAATTGGATAATTGTAGTTATTCAAATACTAGTACATATATACTAGTAGATATTATCAATGCCATCGTATAAGTATTTCCCATGAGTACTTTGGTAGTTTAATCAATATGCATAGATCTTGCTTGTAGATCGATGATATATCAGAGGTTGTGTTTTTTTTTCCTATTTTCTCCTAGGCTGTTTTTCTTTCGCTCCTCTTTTTTTGTTTATAAGAATTTCTACAAATGATGTTCTTCATATCTATCTCTAGACTAATGATAATCCATCGTTCTTCATGTAGGTGAAGAACCTGACGATCATTTCTACTTGTCTGATTTTTGTCAGGCTTGTCTATCATTTGATGTGCAAGATACTATTTCCGACTTTTTTTTCCCTTGCATATATAGAATTCTTTTTATTTTTAGTTTTTGTTATAAATGACAATGATAAGTATATAAATATTGGCAACATAATTTATAGAAAAGACAACATGTGCATGTCAGATTATTTGTTGAATTTAGATTTTTGCAAGAGGCTTATCTTTATCAGGTACTCAGATTTTAGTAATAAATCTCATGAATAAAAAAAACCGAAGGCTTTGTATTTATTAGAATTGATTCTCTTACCATTGTAGTTAATACTTTGTCGAAGCGAGTGCTTATCCATTTGTTGACAATAACTGTTAGTAATATTTTGATGTTCATCATCATTATTATTATTATGAGTCTCATCAATATTTTCTTCAATCGTTGGTAAAACTAAAATTATTGATGTTCCCATCGTTTCTCTACTAGTATTATTTCGATGCATCAAAGACTGATTATGCATGCTTATGTAAGCACAAGAATGGAAAAAAATGGGAAGAGTTGTTAGACTATACATCTATAAATTAAGTGTCAAGTGTCAAACATTTAAATGGAAGAAGGGATGCAATAATGTGTCGATATAACAGCAAACTCCATAGAGGGACAACTGTGGGCGACACAAAAAAACGAGGTATAAGTTTACTGAAGCACACATTTACAGACATGGTATAAACAACTTTTACCTGAAAGGATAAGACTGTCATCATCGTCGTTGTCACTATCAATACTGAAACTGTTTTCAATTAGCTCATTGTTATATTCCGCAAATTCTTTGACACTTTTCGAATCATTATCGTTATGTCCAAAAACAAAAACACTCAATTGAGCAGGAATATGTCCATGATTGATATTTGTTTTTGATGAATGCATATTTTTTTTTTGTTCTCTATTTAAACATGATTAATCATTTCTGAATAACTATAAAAAATTAATTACTAAATTGAATAGTTACATTCAAAAAAAGTTCATTGTCTTACATAACGAAGAACTAAAAAAAAGAGAAAAAGAACAGAAAACAATAAAATGACATCGAAGAATCTTATTTTTGCTTGTGTTCTATTAATGACTTAATGTTAGAGATGTAGAACGCAGACGACAATATTTTTTTAAAATAAAACGAATAGCAGAGAATATGTTGCCAATGAGAAAAAGCATAACAACAACAAAAAAAAAAAAGAAGAAGAAAAGGATCACGACAATGATGGTAATTAGCAGACAGACAAAAAAAAAAAGAAAATAAAACGATGAAAACAAAAATGCTGCCAGCTACAAAAATAACTTGTCGAAATAAAATGTCTGAGTACTGAATTAACACGCATGTCTCTCGAGAATAAATCACACAAGCATATCTATACACGTTTCCTTTTTTATAGTTTGACATTTAATAAACTTACGACAATCAACTTATAAGACAATACTTCATGTCGTCCTTATTCTTTTCTATTTTGGTTAGTTATTATTATTTTATGAAACTAAATTTTTTTTTATTAATTAAGAACTTTGAATAATTCAATGTTAACAAGAAAGAAAAAGAAAAGAAAATGTAATTTCCTGTTCGATTTTCTTCGGAGTTTTATATTAATATAAGATAAAGAAAAGAAAAATGACGATATTCTACTATTTTAGATGTGAACATCAATCCATAGTAATCTTAAATAAGAAGATTATTTATGTTAATGGAACTTTGGTTTTCTTTATTTTTTAAAATATCATATTAGATAGTTTTTTTTTTCTTTTATTAACTTGATTTATAATCTTTTTCTTGTCAATACAAACAAGTGTTTTCTTTTTTTTTTTAAAAGTCTATTAAGCGTTTACGAGGATGATAAATATATGGTAAAAATGGTTGATTCCCATCATCCATGTTTGATATTATATGATGATTATAATTATTTGACAATTGATGAGGTTGTAAAAATTTATAACCATGTCCATAGTGAACGATTGGTCGATATGACGATGCTGATGGATGACCATAGATATTTCCACTTGATATAACGAGAAGTACGACGAGCGTAACTGTAAAGACAGTCATGATGCGTATATATTGAGAAGATAGAAATATTTTGTGAAGTAAAAAAATGACTATGCGTTTGTAGTTTTTATAAGCGTTTATTAACGGTTTTTTGATTTATTACGATATTTAAGTATGATTAAATGTACTCATATTACATATAATTTTAATTAGCATTTGTGTAGTCAATTTACTCATTTGTTTTTGTTATTTTTAAAGTTCTCTATGTTAAAGTGTTTCTTGAGAGTACTAGAAACTAAAAATATCCTTCTTTTTTTTGTTTTTAAATAGAATTTCTACCAGTTAAAACTGAAAAAAAATCTTGTTTGAACAGCTGAACAAGGTAAACTACATTCATACCATGTAAACGACTAAATCAATCATACTCAAGTTACATTAATATACGCGAACGATTTTTGACAAAGAATAACTAAATTAAAGTATCAATATGTTTATCAAGTACAGATTTATCTTTATATCCCATGCATGTGGTATAGTATATACTAATTAGCATGCATGACTATGAAAAATGCATTTTCCACAAGGGTGCCACTATTAGTTAGGTTCTTCATTTTTTTTTCTTTTGTAAATGTACTCATATTCTTTGACCTACGAAACGTTTTTGTTTCTAAGATCTATTTATTTTTGTAATTGTAAATTATTAAAAATTCATTTGATTCAACCATGAACAATCATTTGAAAATGAATTACAATTCTCGAATTTAAATGATAAATTAATGAGAATTATCATTTTAAGGTGTATTTATTTTATTTTTGATTGATAAGCAAAAATGAGCACACTTGATTTTTTTTAAGAACAAATAGAATAATTCACATAATGGAACGTAAGCGAAGAGGCAAAAAATAAAAATAAGAGAAAACAAAAATGAAATCTGACATATTAAACATAATCACGCGGTGGATAACGTTGTTGTTTTTGTTCGGAATAAGGATTGATTGTTGTTGCATATACTCGCTAAAACAATACCAAATAAAATATATATATAAATCTTTATTTTATAATTTGATTGATTCAAAGATATGAATATACTACATTATTATTTGTACGACGATTTTCTTCAGATTGATATCGTATCATTTCTTCAACATTATTATTATTATTATTCATCATGTTATTTTTTCTCATATTAGTATGATCATCTGGTTTTACTATAGCTCTTAAATTAAGAAAACTTGGTGGTAATGGTCCACATAATGTTGAAAAACAATTCACACATGGATTTTGTTTTGAATAAGGATTTTTCATAGTCACACCTGGACGAGCTGTATTCCATGTATTTTTAATCTTTTTAAACAAAGACAATCAACAAAATAACTAAAAAAAATTTTTATTCTTTTAACACTTACATCTTCATTTGTTGTTACACTACGACAAATTAAATATGTATGATATCCCCAAAGACCAACAACGGACCAAATTGAAAAAAAACAAATTATCACTTCAACTACTGTTGCTGGTGTATCTCGAATTGCATCAATAAATGATGGTTTATCTTGAGCTCCTATGTAAAAAAAAAAAAGAATAAAACAAACATAAAAAACATAGAACTCGTAGAGTCCAATTTTTTTTTGCAAATCTGGACCTAGATCGAATCGTATTTTGATACTCTTAATAAAACATTCTAATCAAAATAGGATAATCATCTCAAAGATACATGATACTTTTTTCCGATTTGTTTCATTTGATAATTATCGTATTCTACACATTTCTCAAATAACTAGAGTCTGTCGAATTCAAAATTTTTAGAACTCAGATTCGATACACTCTATTTCCCAATGACCTCAATATACAACATTAAGCTCATACTGTATGACATTGTATGTTTTTTTTTTGTCGATTTACTAATTAATAAAGTATTTAGGAAGTTTATTTCTTCTTGTTCTTTCAAGCGTATTATCAATCTTTTGATTATTATATGCAGACTTAGTAATTTCTTTTTAATTTTATGAATAAGCAAAAAAATATTCTTTGTATTTGTGCATCTATAAACGAGATAAACAAAAAAAAAAAAACATTAATGAT
Organism: Rotaria sp. Silwood1; assembly: GCA_905250075.1. Taxonomy (NCBI): domain Eukaryota; kingdom Metazoa; phylum Rotifera; class Eurotatoria; order Philodinida; family Philodinidae; genus Rotaria; species Rotaria sp. Silwood1. Next base: position 517,275 of record CAJNOP010000033.1, read on the forward strand.
TTTCTGTTGGAAACAGCGTGAAACCATGTATTAAAAAAAATTATGAAATAAGTCAAAGTATAATGAAGGATAGAGAATTATGAATGTAAAAATATATTACTTATTCTTTAGTTTCCGCTCTCGATGTTTTACAGATGATGAAAGAATATCATGAATTAATTGGAACTTTATTAAGATATTATTATTCATAGCTTAAAAACATGCAAAGATCTATTTTTAATATTAATATAATTATTAATTCTTTTGTAATATATAGGTCAAGTTCTACTTTGATAAATATAAGTTCGATTGACAATAGATTAATAAGTAGAAGACAAAAAAAGCATTGATTTTATATTTTGAGAATAAAAGAAAATATCGAGAAAATTAATGCTTTTTCTTATGAATGTTGTTATCTAGGTTATGTTTAATTCACTACAAAATTCTATAATGAGTTAACAGCTGGAAAGATCATAGATGCATTCATTTTAAATTAGTTTCATATGAAATTTTTTTCTGTATAAATTGAAATTAAATCTAGCACGCAAATGATAACGATATTAAGAATGTAATTGCAATTACTATAAAAATTATATTGTATTAAAAAATGTTGATAATTGGCAAAAACTAATCGAAAAATTTATTGATGTTTACAAAAAAATAAATATGTTCTGTATAATGATATTCATTTTTAATATAGAATATTTGAAAATCATTAACAGTATTGAACTAATTGCCTAAAAAATGTTTAAAATTATTTATACTTCTAAAAAGAAGATCGCAAGCAAGTTGAAGAAGCGTGTTAATTAATTTGTGTACTATAATTGTAGAAATTTGCATTTGAAATCAATAAGAATATTCTTATTTTAAATAATATAAAAGAGAAAAATCAAAGTTATTTATATATGCTCTATATAAAAATTCATGTGAATCCTACGAGTTAATATTTTAATAATGTCTCTACTTCTAATGTAAAACTATATCTAATCGATAAATACCTGATCTTCGATAGAATACATTGTTCTAAAATATTCGTACAATCAAATAGATGATGTAAAAGCTCAAGAAATTTATTTATTCTTATACGATTTTTCCGAACTATATAAACAACAATACTACTCTATGTAAATATACTAAAAAATTAGAGATATATTGCGTAAAAGGAAAATCTATTCCAAAAATAAAAATTTTCACTTTTCATACTATCAAATACAAAAACATATTTTCATATAATCCTTAGAACAAGAAACAAATCCTTCACACATGGTCATAACAAAAAAAATAATTAAGCTCTTCAATACTTACGTAAAACAATATTTGTTATATTAAAAGCAAATATATATACGCACAAAATTGATAATGAAAATAAGAATAAATAAAAATATCTATAATTTCGTAGGCCAACACAATTTCCAACCCATGGACTATTATAAAGAAAAACAAAAAACAAAAAATTATATTTCAAATAAATAAAACATACCAATGATGATCGAAATTTGCTAAAATCAAAAATGAAAGCGCATTTTTTTATTTTGCTTCATTTAAAACAAAAAAAAAATCTTATGTGTCAAAAACTATTTTATTATTCTTGTTAATATCAAATATTCAAATAAATTATTCATGTTCTATTACTCAATCTTACTGTTTATTAAATATGAATCGAACAAATCAGGTACATTCTTCAAATCTACAGAGTGGTCCAAATAATTTTTTTTTATATTGAACATAGTAAGTTAAAGCTCAGATGTATACCACATATACTAGGTGACATAATTCCAAGATACAGCATATGATCAGTATCTAAGTATAGTAATTTGTTTAAAAGCGTACAAACATAGAGCAGTTAAAAGTAAGAAAACTAATCTGAATTCTACCAAAACGTTTATTAAAGCAATAAAACTAGTTCATGACATTCACAATAATACGTATTTTTAATAGTGAAGCACACATATAAATACTAGTAGAGAATTCAAAACAATATATGTTGAGATAGTTAAATCTATATTTGTACACATTTAACAAATTACTGCACTTAGACACTGATCGTATGTCGCATCTTTGAATTATGTCACCTAGTATATGTGGTATAAATATGAACTTTAACTTACTATGTTCAATAAAAAAAAAAAAACGAAAAAATAATTTGTTCTGTTACTTTTGGACTATCCTGTACTTAAGATAATTCAAAATAAGAATATATGAAATTTAATTTTCTGCTTCAAATATTTTTTTCGTATATTTAGACTCAAGCTATTAATAAATGTAATAAGATAAATAATCATTTCGAACTTCTATCATTAACAAATTTAACACGTTTTGATTTAATTTTGTCTTTATTAAATAATCATACGTATCAACAAATATGGATTGATTATAATAGAACATCTTTAAAAAGTTTCTATCAATGTTCACAATTTAATTTATATGAAAATCAATGTTGGACATTATTATATAATAGTTTAGAAAAAAAATTTTGTTTAGTTCAAAATTATTGTCAAGAAGAACATTATGTATTATGTCAAAATAAATTAGTTATTTATAAATCAACAAAAAAAAATTCTCTTTTATTTATTAGTCTTTCAATAATAATTATTATTATTGTATATTTTTTAATTATTTATTATTATAAATATCGACAAATAAGAAAACAACGAAAACAATTAATTCGAAATTGTTTTCTTTCTATGGAAGATTTAGATTCATTTTAATAATAACTTACCAATACACGAATCACATAATGAACAATGTGATACTCGTGGTGGTCGAAAAATTTTACATGTTGAACAAAATTTTAATTGAATCACATGTCCACTTTCCATTCGAACGTCAAGTGTTCGACCTGGTAATGCAACATTCTGTGGACTATTTGAAAGATCTATTGCGTAGAAAAAAAATAAATAAATAAAGAATTATTTTGCTTTGTTTTATTAGTATGAAAAAAAAAAAATTTCTAACTTGCTCGTTCATGATAGAGTACTTCGTCTGATGTTCCTCGTGGAAGTATACCAGGATCGGAACAGGCTGTACGAAAAATAAATATAATAACAAATAGAAATATAATAGCAGCAAAAATTGGTATAGCTGGACTGAGTCGTTGAGTTAGATAGGGACAACTAAAATAGATAATGAGATGTTTTATGTAAATATTCTTACACTGCAAAATATATAATCGAGATCTTCTAATAAAAAAATTAAAATTTTTCTTTTCGTAAATTCTTACTCGAATGCAAAGAATAGTCCTGATGTAGCAATAATCAAAAAAAGAGCAAGAATCAACACTCCAATATCGCGACCAGTTAAACAGCGTCCATCGCAATAAAAACGATTTTTGCTTTCAAGGAGCTATTCAATTAAATAAAAATAGTTATTACAAAAAAACAAAAACAAAAATACAAACCTCCCACTTTCTAACCATAATATATTAGAATTGATAAAAACTCCTCATACGCGACAGAGAAAATAATAATCCCTACACTGATCGATGTTAAATAATTCTCGAAGACAACGACGAGAAAAAAAGAAGACGATATAAGCCGAAATCAAATAGAAAACATGATCAAAAAATGTTGAATATTATGAATGACGCTACTATCAATAGAAATTCATCTCGGCAAGTAGCGTTTATTTATAACGACATCTTCTCTCATATCCATGATTAGTTAGGCATTGACAACAGGAAGAACAAAATAACTACTAAGTGTTTCCTTTTCATTTCATACAATTTTTGAACAAAAATGGCAGCAAAAATGACGACTAATTCAGATTCTTTGTTTATATCGAATATAGACAATTGTGTATTAGATTATACAGAAATAGATCAAGGTCTTAATTTATGGTCAGAAATACTTCCATTAATTGAAAAACAAATTGTTACACTGACAACTGTTGCTCAAGAAATGCAAGAATGTCCTGGTAATTTAATTGAATCATAATTTTTATATCTTTATTGTTGTTTTATCTTTTTTTTTTCAGAACGTCAAAAATATGTTGATGCACTTATGAAAATTGCTGTACGAGTTAATGATGTTGAAGAAAAAGCTACTACATGTATTAAAGAAGCTCGAACACAATTGAAAAAGGTTAAAAAAGAAACATCTTTGATAGATATTAATAATTTAATGAAACACGAAGAAATTTAAATTATTAATATAACGTTAAAATATTATAATCAATAATTGAGTTTTTCCATAGTGAATAGAGGACATAAATTTAATCTTAATATTTAATTTTTCTTAATAACTTATTAGATATAGATTTGATGATATAAAGTTGAATAAATTAATTTTTCTCTTTGAAAAATTCAAATCATAATGATCAAAACAAAATATTTCTAACTCGAGATTGAATACTTTAAAGATTTATTTACTAGACGGCTCATTTGTAATTCTTTCAAATCATTAATGTTTACATGGATTAGAGATGTGTAGGGTAAGGGTAAGAGTTAGAAAATTTTTTCTCAATTAGGGTATGGGACACGAAAAAAAACTTACTGTACATATCATTAACGTGTTATAAGTTCGTAGGAGAAGGTATACAGTAGAGACTCTACGGTGCAGAATAAGGATTCAAAACAAAGCTTACCCTGTATATTTTCTAACATCGATCAATGTTTTTTGCTTTGTTCTGTTTAATAGGTTTTTTTTTACAGTCAACAACATTTTATTTTTATTAGTCTGTTTGATCATTAGTATTTTTTTTTACATCATTACATGACTGTGCTTCGTTTCATCATTATATCATGAATTTTGCTAGTGATGTAACCCGATACAATAATTGACAGTAGCGGATGAAAGTATTTGATGATTTTTTGAAATGAAAAATATGATATTATAGAACATAATGATAAGAAAATTAGACTAGAACATACATGAAAACTGATCTTGAATATTGAAAATTTAAAAAAAAAGTCTATGATCTATTATTATATTGCAACGGCAGTAACTCACTCGATTGACTTACACATTTAGATCTTCGAAATTAAGATATATTATCTTTTGTTTTTTTTCTTCTGTTCTCTAGACTAAACTTATTGATAAAACTAATGATATTCAAGAAAACGAAAAAGTTCGTCATCGAAAAGTTCGTAATAATCGAGACGATGAAAATTCTGATGAAGATGATGAAAGTGACAATGGAATGGAAATAGATGAATCACAAATAAATGAACAAATTGAAATTTCAGCATTAAATAGCGAAAATTTAGAAAAATTACAAAATCACTTACAAAAAATTCTTCTTAAACAACCTAATTCAAATGAATCTAATATTGATGCTGACAATCGTTATGCTGACTTTCTTGAATGTATTTCTAAAATGCAAGGTAACAATAGAAGAAAAAAAAACAGAATCTTGTGATCCGTTCAAATATATTTTATTCATCATTTTAGGTAATGATGAAGATGATGATAATGATAATGATACAAATATTATTGATCAAGTTGCTTCCAATAAATGTCCATTAACACAAAAACCATTTGTTCAACCCGTACAAAATAAAAAATGTAAACATAAATATGAAAAAATGACTGTACTTAAATATATTGCTGATAAAAATAAAGCAAAACGTCCAGCTAAATGTCCATCATCTGGTTGTAATAATATTCTGAATGAAAAAGATCTTATTAATGTTTAGATTATATGTTATATAGGCTTTGTTTTCTATTGAAATAAATAGTAAGAAATAAAAATTAATATATATATTTTTTTTTTTTTGATTTTCTCATATATTGATATGTTAATATTCATTGATATTTTAGCCAACATACAAACAAAATAGGTTTTTTTTTTTGGCACAAAGCCACACTAATAATATGAAATAAGAATTTCTTTTTTTTTTCGTTCGAAAGAACTAGAAGTACAATAGAAAAAATACTGTTTACTCTTTTTTTTCTCTCACATATCTTTTGTTCGTCTAAAACGACTAGTTCTAAGAAGAAGAATAAAACACTGGACATATACAACAAATGGTTAAAACAAACGAAAGATGAAACAAACAGGTATTGAGGTAAAACAAATGTTTGTATTTTGTCGATGAGCAAAAATACTCCGTCGTCTTCTTCATAAAGCTCAATCACTAGACTTTGGTGTAATTGGTATTAAAAAATTCTTTAAAGTTGGTTCAACTTCACGTGAAATAAATTCAAAAACCTTGAAAAGAAAAAATTAAGAGTGAAAGCTAACAAAAGAAAATAATTTTTACTTGTTCAGGTGCTCGACCGATGAATGTTTTAGCATCGAGAAGAACATCAAGTTTATTAACAATCGGTGCAAAATATGAATCATTTTTCACGCGTTCAACAAGATCATTATCTAAACCGTCCATTTTAACACGTTCAGCTGCTTTTTGAGATAAAGTACGAATTCTTTCATGACATTCTTGTCGATTGCCACCAGCAGAAACCTAAATAAATTAAATATTCTCACGATCAAATTTGAATATAATTACCATAGCCATGATAATATTTTCAGTAGCCATAAATGGTAATTCTTGTTTAATATGCTTGTCAATAACCTAATTAAAATAAAAACTAATAACACAATAAACTTTTGTCATTTTTTTACTTTCGGATAAACAACAAGGCCTTCAGAAATATTTTGTAACGTAAATAAAATAATATCAGCAGTCAGAAAAGCTTCAGGAATGCAAATACGTCTAAATAATACAAAGTTTTTTTTTTTTTTTTTAAAAACAAAAAATTCTCTTAAATATTTCGTTTATGTTTTTGTTTTATACTTATTAGCACTATCATCTAATGTTCGTTCCATCCATTGAACTGAATGTGTTCCAAGTGGGTCATTAATTAATGTCATCAAATGTCGTGCAAGTGAACAGCATCGTTCACATCTCATTGGATTACGTTTATAAGGCATTGCACTCGATCCTAATATGAATAAAAAGAAAGAGAAAAATCTAATTTCATTTTGTTAAATTTGTCAATTTATACCAATTTGTTCTATTTCAAATGGTTCTTCAATTTCTTTTAAGCTAGCTAATAAACGTATATCAGTACACATCTAAATATTAATTCAATCGATTTTTAGATAAGTAAAAAAAAAAAAAATATCGATCAAAACAAAACCTTATGAATCGAAGCACCAAAACTAGCAAGTACACTGACTACTTCGATATCAAGTTTACGTGTATAAGTCTGACCACAAATAATAAATACTCTAAAATAAATAGAATAACAAAATCGATTCATTGTTATATTTTCTTTTGTCAATTGTTATTGATTGCGACAATTGTTAAACACTTCCTGTTTGCTCTTAACATGCTTGTTTAATGGCATTCAAAAAAAAATGTAAATACAACATCTTCTTTCATCGATCTAACGCATACTTCCTCTACACTTAATTATTAAAAGAAGATTTTTGTCTTTAAATTACAAACTTCACAAAAAACTATTTCGTATATAACATATTATTTCTAATAGTAATTTTTAATTTTCTGATGTATTTCTTTTTATACTTTGTAGTTTATACTAATGCGAGAATTTTTTGTTCTTGTTCATTTCTTTACTTTTAGTAAATGAATCTGCATAATAATTTATATCGAATCTGAAAAGCTTTTGGTTAGAGATTAAGGTCTACCTGCCTGTTGAAAACTATAGTTTTGGTCAAAAAGTTCCGATTTGACGTAATTGCATAACTATTCAATTTCTAAGACGTTCTATCAAGTTTATTATATTTTTTCATAGGCTATTTTCTATATTGTTTTATGAAGAAAGAAGTTTTAATTTTTAGGTCAAACTTTGTTTTCACGTTTTTCTCGAAGTAGATTTTTTTCTTTTCTTGTATCAACAACTTCTTGGCTATTTTACATTCTAGAAAGCTCAGAAAAGCTTTAAATTGAAGAGAAAATTATGCTCTACAATTCAAGAGAACTGAAAATTTTTCTTTCTCAACTGACTTTATGAAAAAAAAATGAATGATTTTTAAGACCTTAACTACATTTTAAAGCCAATTCGAAAGCTACATCATTATGTTTCGATGAGATATTCATCTCTCTTATGCAACATATGTTAGATTTATAGGAATGACGAACGAAACTCTTTTTTTGTTTTGCTAAATTCTTTTATACACAAACCAGAAAGATACATTTTTTAACAAATATATATTTACTTTGAAAAGCCAGCCATTTCTGTAACCATACGATCAAGTTCTTCAACCTATGATGATATATGAAAAAAATATATTCTTTTTTTTTTTTTTTTTTTGTAGGTTTATTTACTTTAGAATGATCACCATTGAATAATTGAAGAAATGATGCTTGAGTACCGGTTGTTCCTTTAACACCACGAAATTTCAATTGTCTTTTCATGCGATCGAAATTTTTTAAATCCATTAATAAATCTTGGATCCAGATACATGCTCTTTTACCAACAGTTGTCAGCTGCGCTGGTCTGAAAAACAAGAAGAATTTATTTATTATTTATTTCTGTTAATTAACAAAAGATAAACTCGGACAAAGTAACATATTTCTTTTTATTATTGTTTTGGTACCTTGTTTGTTCGATATCTAATCGAGCTAATTCTTGACCTTTAGTATTCAATAAATATATTTCCTTGTGAGAACGACAGACTGCTGTCTATGTCAAGAACCTTAATGTAAACAAAGTCATTGACCTAAATCACGAACAAGTAAATATTAAACGAATTTACTTCTCTTTTTGCATTTCAAGGTTATGCAAATAAATCTCAAGAGTAAAAACTATTTTAATCTCCGTCTTCAAGCTGTTATCGAGTTTTACAAATATTACTTGTTTTTTTCTTAACTTACAAAGAAATCAGAATACCGTACTCTAAATTTTTATGCCTACAGCGTTTTAAAATATAATACATACTGCATATGTGTATAACCAAGTGTTGGTAATGAAGCATATTCTTGTGCAAATTGAGTTAAACGTTGAATACATCGTACAAGCTAAATAAAACAAATTATAATAAATATTATATTTGATAATAGTTTGATGTTTTACTTTAATGATAAGTATATCAAATGCATCTTTCATCACGATTAAATCCTATATTAAAATAGAAACATAGAAAAAAAATATTTTATAAGATCAGAAAAAAAAACAAATTCATACAGCATTATCACCAACATAAGCTGATGTTGCACCGAGATGAATAATTGGTGAAGCTTTTGGACAACAACGTGAAAATGTATTAATATGTGCCATAACATCATGTCGTCGACGCCGTTCTTCAGCTTCAGCAACATCAAAATCAATATTTGTTAAATTTCTTTCCATTTCATCTAATTGTTCATCTGTAATATCCAAACCAAGTTGCTAATTAAAACAAAAATCAAAGATCAGACAAATAGATAAATAGTTTTTCTTTTCAAGAATCATACTTGTTGGCATTTGGCTAACCAAAACCAAAGACGTCGCCAAGTAGAAAACTTTTTGATTTCACTAAAATTATAACTCATTTCAACAGATGCATAACGAGAATTTAAAGGTGAACGATATTTTTCACGATCTTCGCGAGATACAGTAAATGATGATGCTGATGATTGATCTTTCATACTAGGTCCATTCAATATAGGCGGATTGCGTTTTATTTTTGTTAATTGTTGTTGTTCAGTATATAAAGATACTTGTGATGCATGGTTTGAATCGGATGTAATCGAACTTTTTTGGCTCCCATCTGTCGTTGTTGTTGTTGTTGTTGTATCCGACATCTAAAAATAGATGAAATGTTCTCAGCATTATCGAACCAATACAAAATTAGTTAGAATAATTTTTCATTCCTTTATTGATATATATATTAAATATAATAATGAATTAATTATGAAAAAAATAAATAGATAATAAATATTATTTGGATCATTGGTGGATGTATGTTATTTATATATTTGCGCGGTAGTCGCTTACACATGAGAAAAGCACTTACAGATAGAAGAAATATGGCGAGTTTTCTTTCAATCGACATGCATTTTCCCCATTGCACTTCTGTCCTGCCCCTAGTGCTGCAAAAAAAGAACAGAACGAACCTCATAATAAAATAAATAGCAATAGAAGAAGTCCAAGAGAATCGATGTTTTTTTTCTATTCTTTTCTTCATTTTTTTTTTATGCGTCCTCTGTTTCTGATGTAGTAGTATCAGAATCTTTGTAAACAGACTCTTTCGTGACGTCGTCAATGTTTGACAAGTATATAGACATATATGCTTGCTCGCGTGCATTGAACTCAACAATAAATTAATTTATTGTTTTATTCTCAATCTTTCAGTGCTAACTACTTTTCCGCTATTTCCATTCTCTTCTGTTTTTTTTTTTGTTTTTCATTCTGATTTCAAGTACTGTCTAGATGAAAAAACATAAGAAACAGTAGCGAATCTGAAAAGAGTACTTGAATACAATGGAAAAGAAAAACAAAAAAAAACTTTCAAAAAAAAACAACGAACTTGTGCTCTTTTCTTTTCTACAAATACAAAAAAATACGATCATAATCATTGACAACAGCTGTCCGGAAGAGAAAAAATGATAATAAATATTATTTGCATAGGATATAAATTAATATTTGTATAGTAAGAAAAAAAAAACAAGAAGAAAATTCTATTAAAATATGAAACTAGTGTTATCAAGTATTATATATCAATTGTTGAGAAAGTAAATCGATAATAGATTGGTTATGATTAATATTCATATGGGAATAAAACAGATTGTTCATTTTTCTTTTATTATTTATTCAATAAATATTCAAGTTTTTTTATGTAGTAAAAAAAAAACAATATGTTATTATAATTTGATATCTTTTTAATAGTGAATCATTCGTTTATGATGACCTATGTTTTAAATAGACAGAACAAAAAAAAAAACAATTTTATATTTAAATAGAATAATACAAATAAATGCTAACATGATAGAACGAGTCATCTATAATTATTATGGAATAGCAATTATATTAGAAAAGGACAAGTAAACATATGGTGCATATAAGACTGATAAAACATCAGATATTAACTGGAATAATCGATGCTAGCATTCTTCACTGTTTTCGAATATTTATCGAATGTTCGTCGTTTATTAAATCGATTTCATACTTTTTACAGTTCATCAACATCTTCAACAGAAACATCATTACCACCATCAACAACAACAACAAAACGATTTGATGAACAAGTCTCAATAGATCGTATTTCTACATCCAATGAACAACAACATGATATTCTTCTTGGACCTGTTGTTAATAATATTCTATCAGATAATCGTTTAAATTATTTTGATAAAAAATTTCGTGAAGATCTTCAAAATGAAGATTATTTTGCTCGTGAACTTGATGCATGTTTACTTGAAATGCGTGATATTGAACGTGATTTATTAAATTTAAAACAACGACAATGTTATTTTTATGAACAATATTTAGATTTTATTGATAAAAAGAATGAACTTATCGATCAATTTATTGAATATTATGATGAATATTTATTAGATAATTCTGATCAATCATTATCTTCAACATCAAAACATTTACGACGACAATCAATTAAATATGAATTTAATATACCTGTATCAAATCGTTTTGATTTATTAAAATCATAATATATAAAAACTTTCAAATAAATAAATAAAAAAAAAATTATTCACTTTTATCTATTATATAATTTTGTTGTGGGTAAATTAATTTTAATATTCTGAGAACTATAATAACTTACCGAATATATTGTTTTTATATCTAAAAATAAATAATATAAAAACAAATCTATTGTTTTTTTTTTGGAATATCATATTTCAATAATTGAATAACATTTCCGGCTTGTATTTGAACAATAAATTTTTGATGTAGTATCTATAGTTTACTGTAAATAATTGACTACTAGATTGCAATGAACTGTTATTACGCTAAATTTATAATCATTTCATCTTTTTTTTTTTTAAATAGATATTTAATTTTTACGAACTTTAGAAACTAAAAGAAAAATAACGATGTATTTGTCTATATCCTTTGTTTTATGCTATATGTTATAACTTTATATGAAGTTAATATGTCGACAATGTCACGCACGATTTTATTATTAATTATGAGAAACTAAAAAGAATCTTTTCAAATGAAAAAAATACTTTTAACTTCATCAGGAAACAGGATGAAGCATAGGTGAGTGGAATAAAATTCTGATGAGTTTCAAACCTTGAAATTCAATTACCTATCATTGAAATATCTATATTCATAGTGACAAGAAATTCTTATATTATGAGTTCAATATGTTGTCTGATTAGTATTAAGAATAACTTAGGATTATAAATAAGTTTAAAATTCAAAAGTTAGAAAAAAAACAAATGATTCTTTTAGTAGAAAATCAATTGTTATATTTAAATCATTAAAAAGAAAAAGGTAAGATAAGATTAAGCGTAATAGATCGATAGGATATCATTTTTTAATAGGATAACTTTTTTGAACAAACATTAACGAGTACTTAACATGACTCATACATCTACTATTTTAAACTATAGTGTATCTTTATAGTGTCATTATCGGACATGTGATCTCGTTGTTCTATAAAATATGACAAATTAGGTTTGGTACACATTAAACAAATTAAAATTGGATTAAACAATGTGGATTTATGTTTCTATGTAGCAACACCAATCAAATTGATTAATCTAGTTTTAATCTATTTAGTGTTCACAACACAAGGTCTTTGATTGAGCGTAAACATGATTATCTATTGGGATCGAACGCTTCCATGTCTTATGAACGAATCTGAAATATTTACACAGATGGCGTTGCTTTACATAACAGTTTCTGTTTTAAAGATCGATCAAACATATATGTACTTCCGGGTTCTATTACTTGGACAGTAGCGAAGAAAAGTTATCAAGAGAGGCAAAGATCTTCCAGTAACGCTTCTGTAGAAAGAGCTCAAATCAGTTTTTAAATGAAGCTCAATGGTTAGTAGTTGAAGCTCGAAGTTTTTCGGATGTCAAATCACTTTTCAACTGAGACGATGTTTATTTGATAAGTCATGAAAAAAAAAGTCTAGAACGATTTGATTTTTCAGATCTTCGTTCTCAATATATCGAAATTTTACTAGGATAGTTATGGTTTTCCTCAAATCATTTGGAAAACAAATCTTCGACTGCAAACGTTGCACGAACAAAGCTCTTAATGAGACTAGATAATTGTGCAAGTTGCAACGTTTCTAGTATCTCTTATCATGAAATATCTCATATTCGAAATTATCTTAAGTGTAAAAGCACATGGTTTCATATATTTACATCTTCACAATGGAAATATTAAAAACAAGACGGATAAATCAATCTAATTGAGAGGTTTGTTAATGCAAAGTTCGAAGTCGAAACTCGAAAATAGTGTTTCAAAATGGTCTAACGAGGGAACCGTTCCAACTGATAAATCGCTTTTTTAATGAAAGCTGGTGGGTTATAGGTTATCGACTATGCTGATTTCGAATATGAGTATGAGGAGTGCCCTTAGGCCTTTATAGGATGGTTTTCTAGAAAACCAGATCTCTAGAAAACCAACTTTAAACTAAATTTTTGTTTTTGACCTGCTCAGGTTATAAAGCACATCAAGTTGTCTATTAATCGATATTTTCTTTTGTTTCAAATAGATTTTACGATGACATACAGTCAATGGAATTCACATAGTAGATGCATATTACTAGCATTTCACTGTACAAATAGGAAAGTTTAATGTTGTTTATTCAAGACAATCCATGCAAAGCAGGAAAAACTATTGATTTATAGGCAACTCAATGTGCTCTATAATCTGAGCAGATCAAAAACAAAAATTTCATTTAAATTAGTTTTCTGAAGACCTGGTTTTCCAGAAACCCACCCTATGAAGGCCTAAGGGCACTCCTCATACTCATATTCGGAATCAGCATAGTCGATAACCTATAACCCACCAGCTTTCATTAAAAAAGCGATTTATCAGTTGGAACGGTTCCCTCGTAAGAGGGACTACCACTTTTTGTTGAAAAAATTCAGCGAAATTTTGATGCTTGCAAAATCAAATCATTCTAGATTCTTCTTATACTCACCAAATGAACATTGTCTTGATGGAAAAGTGATTGAACACTTGAAAAGGTTACTTCATGAGCTCTCCTCTTTCTTTAGTTACGCTAGTTGAACTTTGATATGTTAAAATGCATTATTTAGTTGAAAGAGCGGTAAATTTATTTTCACATTAACGAGAAAAGACTTTCACTTCAACAGAAGTTTTTTAGTGAGCAAAAAAAAATAAGGCATTCTCTTTCTCGAGTTCTTATTTTTTCTTTTTTTTTGCTTTTTAAAGATTGACTGCACATTAAAAAAAAGGCTTGAAATGTAAACAAAATCACAAAACAGTGATAACAATTTTATTTCGATAACAAATACAGTGCAAGTTGTTCTGTATCATTAATAGTTTTAGTAGTATCTTCATTGATAAATTCTGTTAGTGATCGTTGTTTTTTCTTTTTCTTCTTAGGTTCAACAGGTGATAAGCTTCGTTTTCTAAACAAATAAATTAAATAAACAAAAAAGTATAGAAATTGTTTGTTTTTTATTGAAGTGTTTCAAACCTTTCTAATCTTTCTTGTTCGTCAGTTCCATTAGAAGGCGGTTCTTCTTCTTCTCTTTCTTCCTCTCGCTCTTCCACTTCTTCTTCTTCTTCTTCTTTTTGTTTCAGACGTCTAGCTTCTCGAGCTGCTCGACGAGCTTCTTTCTCTTTCATACGTCGTTCCTTAAAAAGAGATAATATTAATTAAGGCTATCTTCTAGACCAAATATAAATATTAACCTTATGTTTTTGTTTGACTAATGCACGATAAGCTTCTTTATCTGTTTTATCAATTTGTTGAAGACGAGTTTTAGCTTCTTCAATATTATATATTGGTGATTGATCTTCTTCATCAGAATGAACAATTGGCTAATTTATGAAAATAATAATTAGATTATTGAATTTAATGTAAAACTATAATAATAAAAAAAAAAATACTTACGTTGCCTTCATCATCATATTCAATACGTTTATTAATGAGAAGATTTTTTTTGCGTAATTTTTTAGCTAATTTAGTTTTAGTTAATTTCTTTTCTTTTTCTGATGGTTCAGGTAAATTAACAGTTTCTTGTTCAAGTATATCAGATGTTCTTTTAACTGTAAACCAGTTATCATCATCATCATCATTGTCATCATCTTTATTTTCTTCTGAATTATTTTCAATATTATTTTTATGTTCAATAGATGCTTTAATATCTGTATCTACTGATTGTTCTTGTTTTTGTCCTTTTTTCACAAAACGAACTTTTGGAGCAATTTCAAGACCCAATGAACTATCATATAAATTAAAAAAGAAAACATTTAAATAATGAATGGCATATTATAAATTTAAACTGTTTATATTTTGATTTTATCAAAACATGACGCTTGAAATTCTTCACAAAATCATATATGATTAAAATGGAAAATTGTTATAGATATATTAGAAAACAAGATGAAAAATAAAGGTAGACTGAAGAAAATGTATTATGATTCATTGCAAAGAATCAAACTACGGATAACAAATGATCCAACATATTTGACTTTATCAATTTAGCAAACCGTTCCTTATCGTCCACGTACAGTTCGAAGTAAAGTGAATATTTGAAAGGTGAAACGGATGTCAACAAGAAAGTTGCCTGTTGAAACACAGCGCGTGTCAATACTATATCATTTCGAGCCAACGAATTCAGCATCCTGAGGTCCTTAATTTCCGGCCGGAAGATCTCTGAATTTTTTCCGGGCCAACTTTCCGTTCTGTCTGGCAGGAAACAGTCGTAAAGCATCAGAAAAAAATCCGAGACTGGAATTATTGATCTGGATCTTAACCGAGTAAAGTATGACACCGAATTCCAGTTTTTCAACTGCAAACAGCCCGTATTTCTTGAGCTGGGATGAAAATCTTGACTATTTGCCATAATAGAAGGTCATCGACTCAACCACGAGCATTCTACACAACAAGAACGAACTAACATTACCTCAATGAAAAACATGGTACATGTCATTCTTCTGCATTCATATCGAAAAATCCTTAGTGTTTGATTTCAATTCGTTAGATTATAGTTTATGGAATGAATTTAAGTCACTCAACAACAACAAAAGAAACATTAATAGACGAAATAAAATATTCTATCAAAAAAAAGAAAAAGATTTTTAAATTTTGCACTTGATTTTCTTGTATGATTACGTTTAATCAAAAAAAAAGAAATGGAAGAAACTAAATTTGTTGTAAGACTTAATGCAGACGTTCAAACGCTATCTTTTGATAATTGCTTTAATAAAATGAAGAATAAAGCAGAAATATTACAAATACAAACAGTCTCATTTATTCTGTATCACCGATTAGCTAAAATACCTTACCTTGCAAACGTATCTATATCAATTGATTGCACATCAAAGACTTTTCGATTGCCCATTAGAATAAGTGAACGAAGATAAGAAGTAAAGGCCTTTGAATTTTGAAACAAAAAGTTACAATTTTTTTTTTTTATTACAATGAGAATTTCTTTACTCGTTTTGCTTCTTCTTTGAGTTCTTGAAATTGTGCACAAAGTGCTTGAAGTTTTGGTGTTAAATCATGAATATAATTCGGATTAACTCTACAATCATTATAAACAAAACACCATATTAAATCTTATATGAACATTTCTTTTTTTTTTTTTTATTCTATATACTCGATTTTTTTTATAGGAACTTTTTTATCTTCTAATTGTTTAATCATTCCTTGTTCTTCACGACTTGTTAAAATTAATAAAGCTTCTCCACCTTGTTGAAACCTATTTCAAGATAAAAATATTCGAAGCGTTTATTTATATTTATTAAAAAATTCTTTCTTTTACCGTGCAGTTCGTCCAACTCGATGAATATATGTATTTGCATCAGGTGGACAATCAAATTGAACAACCCAATTAATAGCCGGAAAATCTATAAATACATATTAATAATAATTAAAAATTTATTAATTTATTTACCTAAGCCTCTTGCAGCAATATCTGTTGCAAATAAACATGCATATTGTTTTCGACAAAATTGATCATATATTGACATTCGTTTGATTTGACCCATTGTACCATAGAGAGCAAGTACTGGTAAACCTGGACGAAGTTTACATACAACATTATAGATAAATTTAACCTAGAAATGAATTAAATAGGGAAAAATTTAGATATAAAATTCAAAGATTTTGAAGTTTTAGTTGAAGAAACGATATTTTGAGATTCAATTGTCCTTGGAAAGTGATGTTTAGAAGAAGAAAACTGACAATTTTAGAACAAAGTTTATTGTTGTAAATATCCAATGCTCGAGAAAATCTTAATATTAGAATCCTTTGAGACAGTTATGAACTCCGAAAAACTTGCAAACAATGATCTGAATCTATGAAATTCATTTATCAAAACTTATTATAATATTTTAGTATTTAAATCAATAAACAAAAAAAAAGTATTGTGAGATGCCTTTAAAATTGTTCATTATTATTTTCTGTATCAGTTAATTCAATTCGAACACCTTGTCTAATTTAATTAGTATATTTTACACAACAATCAATGCATGCATAAGGACAATAGTCTATTTAAACTGCAATTATTTCTCAATTTAATCTTTTTTTCTCACGCTTTGTAAATATTCGAATATTTAATTTGATAAATAACCAATTATTAATTTTATCTGCATCCAAATATTTTCATTGATCGATACTATGTTTTATAAACAAAACAGTGGAATATGAACATCTTCAATTCATTATAAAAGCTATTTTGTGAAATAAGTTCTTTTAGTATGAACATTTGTAAAAGTATTTTTTTTTCAGTTTACAATTATATAATTGAATTTAATTACAGTAGTCACAAAAATTCCTGCTGTCAGATGAAAAATATCTAGACTTTAATTCTTTAGCTTTATAATTTGACCACAAATAGAGTATATTGAACTCTGATTATAAGATCTAATTGATCAACCTTCATGTGAAGAAGTTAAAAGATCAACATAGATTTTTTCTTCAGATGAGAACATTTCGACATAGACAATCAATCTCATCACGTTTGATTTCTCATTCATTAGTTTAGCATTACTGTTATAATCAATAAAATTCTATGTCAATTTGCCTGATCTATAAGGTATCCTTTGAATAAATTCCATATGAGAGTTGATGAAAATCGTTAAAAAATGACCGATATTTTCGACTGATTTTAACTATTTGTTTTGAAAATTTTACGATCACAGTCATCAATGAAGAAGAAATCTATACTGCGACCATTCCAGAGAATCAAGGCTTCTTGGTACCTCAAGATTATGGCAAATTGAAATATTCTTTCTTTCACACAATTTTCAACAAAAATTCTTTGCCTCAAGATCTATTGGCTTCGAATTACTTCTTACGATTAAGATTTATGACTACTGTAGTTAAATAACTAACATATAATTAGCTAATAACTCTCTAATCACATCGAGTCCAAAAAACTTGTTCTGTTAAAACTGATTTGCTCATGTATCAGAACATGATTTTTATTTCGCTATTATATCGAGACTTTCATCATAGAGCTCTGATTTATTAGATAAAACATTAAATATGTACCTGTTTACAACTTTGAATAAAAATAATCATTTTTGATTTGAGATGGTTTTTAATAAATGACCATATTAAACTAATTTTTTGTGGTACTTCACAAACAATATAACTCTGAAAAAAAAAAAAAGATTATTCTATTTATTTGAAATACTTTTAATTTTACTTGTGTAAGATTTGTTGGTGTACTTGTATTAGCTTTTTCATGAACAGAAATATAAACTGGTTTTTCTAAACTAACTAATGCTAATTCACGAATTGATCTATAATCAATAAAAATAAATATATTAATGTCATATTTATAATTTATTTACTTTGTTTGTGTAGCAGAAAATAATAATGTTTGCCGTTGACTAGGTAAATTAGATACAATTGAACGCATTGTTTCAGCAAAACCCATATCTAATGTACGATCTGCTTCATCAATAACTATTGCAAAGAATTTCTTTTTTTAATGAGTTAAATCAAAATAATTTATTCTTACTAAGCATTTTTAAATTTTCACATGAAAAATTCCATGTTTCATCGAAATGTTGTAATAATCGACCGGGTGTACAAACAACAATATTTGTTCGATTAATACGTTCTTGTTCACCTTTTAAATCCTTTTAAAATTAATTATATAATAAAAAAAAAGCTTATTTGGATTAAGAAAAATAAAAGACTCCTACTTTTCCACCAATAATCAATCCAGCAGAAAAATCATGAAATTGACCAATTTTTTTTAATACTTCAAATGTTTGATATGCAAGTTCACGTGTCGGTGATATAATTAAAATACCAAGACCATCATTAATTGTCCATCGTGCACGATAGAGACATTCAAGAACCTATATGATAATTTATTTTACATGAGAGATTATTCATATATATTCTGTGATCGTATATCAACACTTGTCACGGTCTATTTGAGTTCAAATTTCTAACCCTACACAATATGTATTTTTTGATTAGTAAACAAACATGTAATTTTCTTGCTTAAAGATAATTATATATCACTTAAAAAGTCACTTTCAAGAACACAAAGCATTTCTCAACGAGAAACATCTGAGGAGAACTTATAGTTAGAAAATACGTTGTATCATACACTATCTGATGTAATCTCACTCGCTGATTCTGAATATACCATTGATTTTTAATAGAAATATTTTGTAGTCTGAATAAAAAAAGAAGTTTAGTAGTATAGAATATTTTGACACAGCTTGAGAAGTTTTGGATTAGGTCCATGGAAGTGCGCGTTTGTTGTACTAAGCTTAGTTATCTAGACAATCAGTTTAGAAAAAAATTTTATGTTTTTCTCAAAAACACAAATTCATATTAAAAGTTTTGTCGTCGATACTAGATGATTTGTAGATGTAGAATATTTACTGGACGTGTTTATCAGGTGATTTGAAATAGTGAAAATTTGATTTTTTGGATCAATGCTAGTGTCTCCAGGCTAATGTTTTGAATTTCCATAGTTTCACTCACCTTAAAACTCGTTACAAAATTTTGATACCATTAGAGTCTGGACTCACACTAATGTCCTACACAGGTAAGACTTTTCGCAATTGAGTTCAGATCGGAACTAATCGATAGTCTTTAGATATTTTCATAATCATAGTACGGTTTTCAAACTTTTATTTTAAATAAAAAGTATCAGAATTCACATATGGTATCTTTTTATTTCTAAAATTCAATCGACTTCGCCAAGTAGACGTGTGACTATTGCTGATAAGACTCAGTATTGGTGTTAAATGTTAAATATGATGACTTATTTGATAATTTATTTTTTCCTTCATGTATTCAATTACTTCACCATTCGGATCTTCATAATTTCTCGATGAATTTTCATATAAAAACAAATTCTTTTAGTAAAACAATATCATTTTCTACTCTTATAATCTGTAATAATTTCATAGGGGGACCGTATCGGATGCTGAATATCTGATCGGGTTACAAAACAATAATGCACACTGTATTCTATACTTCAATACTTCTTTTTAAATCGTTTTTTACAAAAAAAAAATAACAAGAACATACTGGAATAAGAAATGCAAGAGTTTTTCCTGAACCGGTCATTGCTGCTCCAAGTATATCATGACCTTGTAATGCAACTCCAATTGCTTCACGTTGAATATCAGTTGGATTTGTGAAACCAGATTTTGCTAGACCTAAAATATATATAAACTAATAAAAAAAGATTAAATATATTTATTAATTTTTTTAACCATCAAGAGTTTTTTGACTTAATGGAAAATCATTAAAAGTTTGAATAGATCCAGGATCAATCTAAATAAATAATTCTCTATGCAAAAAAAAACAAACAAATTTTTAAAAGTATCTATAATATATACTTGATTATATAGTTGTGTAAGTTGTTGAATTTCTTTATCGATTTTTTTCCATTGTGGAATACGTGCTGAATAATTTTTTATTTTTATTTTTTGATTTGTAGGCATCTGAAAAATTATATAAATGATAAAATCATTAACAACAACAAAAAAAAAATTCTCCTAGAATTATAATAGAAACAAAACAATTATAACCAAATAGTTATTGATGAAGAATTTAATTCGATAAAAATGGAATTTTTTAAATAATCCTTAGATTTAAATCGATCATTATCCGATAGAATTAACCATCTTTTTATAAGATCAATTCCATCTTGATTTAATATTTGTTCAAAACATGTTAATGAATCAACGTCAATATTAATACAAATAAGATTTGTTGGATATTTAAATAAATAAATTATAATTTCTTTAACTATGATTAATGAACGTTTTTGTGATGAATGAAGTGATATTGTTAAAGATTGAATATTAGAAAAAATACGAAGTATTTTTAGAATATCACGACGTATATCAACTAATGACCATGAATAATCAAGATTTATTTCAAGTTGATAGATATATTTTTGAAGTATTTGACATAATTTTCTTTTAGGTACATGAATTATTTCAAGTAAATCATCAAAAAATACACTTAAACGATTAAGATTTGGTGTTACATGTACAAGACGTTCAAAAAATTCTAAATCATGTTCAGGAAGGTCAAGTAATATTAAATAGCGTACATGAGATAATGTAGGTAATGATAATTGACCAGAATAAGTCGATTGAATATCATCCGTTGAAATATCTAAATAAATCATTTATTCATTTTTATTAAAATCATTAAATTAAATTAATTATCATTTTCTTTTTTTTAAATACGAAATTTTCTAAGTGAAACTTATCTTATCATATAATTTTAACTAGTCATGATCGAGATAAATCATTTTTGATTCTGGTAAGAAAATTTTTGGATTCTGATTTCGTACTTAGGAATACATATGCCAACCAAAAAATGTGATAGCTTTTTCTAGCAATGTTAATGAGCTTCGAGATATCTTGCATGACTTCTGATGTCTTCGGTCTAGGAGATTCATTCATTTTCTTTCAATTTACTAATACTGAGTCTATTGTACACATTGATGTGTTCGGTAACTCTGTTGTTTACGAAAAAAAAAAAGAATTTATTTTACTCTCAAAATTATGATAGTTCTATTTTTTAGAAGATGTATGCTCGCTGTATCAACAACTTTGGTATTAGAATATTTCCATAATTCGTTCCATGTTATAGATATTCTATTCAATACTAGCTTGAGAAAACTTCAGATTGCGTTATAAGAATTTTATTATGGAGTTAAAAATGTGCATATTGATAATCGTAAAAGAATGTATTTCACATAAAAAAAAAGAAACAACTTCTGTTTTTGTTTTCTCGTTCGGATAACGATAAATCAACAGTTTGTTATATCTTGATTTCATAATAGAAAACATTAAGGAGTTGTTCAGCACATCATATGATCGTCGGCAATCTTCTCCTTCTTTCATATAAATTACTCTTTCGCCAGAAATAAAAATATTTTGAGAGCATTCTCAATAGCTTGATATGAATAATTTTCATCTAAGATATTGTAATGGTACTCGGCCACTAACCAATTATTAGACAGAGTTCAGTGTTATCTAATCACTTATATATAATAGTTTTATTGTTTCAAGCAACATATATATGTACGGGAAGTTCACTAGAGAGTACGAGAGAGAACATACATGCTCCATGTAGAAAGAATGAAAAACAAAACAAATAAACCTAACCAGACACAGATTAAAGAAAAGATCTACAACCATCGCCTACATGTATGCTCATCTGGTTGAGAAATATGACTTAGTTTCTTCGAGTAACGACTAACTTCTTATTGAAGTTAACTAATGGCGTTATTACATGATTATTCGACTTTCCTCACCTCGTGATTGTTAGTAATATTGCGAAGCAGAGTTCGACTCGGGTCAAACCTACAGTATGAAAATTTTTTATATAAAAAAAATCGCTTTTGTTTCAAACTTCTACCAGATGGCATGAATAAGCTTAGTAGAACAAAAAATTGTGTCTTGAATCCTCTTTTCTTCTACTTGACCGATTTTTCTCTATTCAAATCGGACTATGATACCTACTAAATAAATTGTCTATTCATGAGGATATAGAGATATCCAGCAGAGTTTTACTCTTGTCGAACACTGTTGTAGAGATTTTTTTTCTGAATGATCATGAGATTTTCAAACAACTTCGTAAAGTTTTACATCTTCATAAGAATAGTTCGACTATCAAAAAACAAAAATCTACATACTCTATCAAAAACGATTCGAATGTTTATTAATTAGATTTCAACAATTCAATTATTTTATTTGAAAACTATTATTATGACACTTACTTTCATCATTTTGATCAATAATATCTTCTTCTTCATCAGTTCCATAATTTTCATCATCATCATAAATATCATTTAAACAAATTGTATTAACATATGGACAACGTTTTAAAAATGGTATTATATTAACATCACTTGTTTCACTTAAATCTAATCGTTTAACTTTTTTAAATGATTTTGATTTATCTTTTGATAATAAATTTTCATTTGTACATTTATAAATATCAAAATTTGAAAATGGATATGGTATTGAATAAATATGAAAATAATCTGAATCTAAATTATCTTCATCAATATGCCAATAACATTGTGTATACCATTTTTTTGTTTCTAACCAAAATGATGTATAAAATGTTGATAATGTTTGTTCTTCATATGTTGGTTGAAGAAAACGTGCAATAGAAAATTGAAATGTATCAAGTTTATAAACAAGTGTTTGTAAAATATTTCCATCAAAAAATAATCGACATTCAGTTGTTAAATTAAGTGATAGAGTTTTTAAATTTGGAAAATATGCTAAAAGTTCAAATAGATTTTCAAATTTAATTGCTAAATCATCAGAACGAAAATGAAATTCTTGAAGATGTATTAATGGTGGAAATGGTGTTATTGTATAATCATATGTTGATTTAGCATCACCAATATGTACATTTAAATATTCAAGATGTGGTTGATAAATAAGAAGTAAATGTAGACTACTTAATGATTGAAGAGGAATTGTTAATCGACGAAGAATAGACAATTGACCAATGTTCATAATATTCAATGACTAAAATATAATTATAGAAAAAATAATTAAACTAAAGTAAAATATTATATAAAAATCGTTCAAAGATTATTACATGATATATTTTCTTATTAGAATAGATAGATATAATCATTAAGATAAACAATTGATAACAATATTCATCCTATCGTTTAGTTGATGTAAGGTAGACTAAGAATAGAGGCTTTCCAAGCTATGAAAAAAACTTACTCTATACATCTGTAATGTATTACTATTTTGCTATATATCAATTTTAGAGACTTCAATTAATGTAGGATTAAAGTAGAATATCTATTTTTCTATTTGATCTTTCATAACAGATTTTAAAACTTTTGTATTATTTTCAATAAAAATTATCACGTTAGTGGAAATGCATCGATAAAATATCGCTTATTGTAATATCTCATTTTTTGCACACAATTGAAGGTGTTCTGTCAAGAGGAGAACATATCCAAGTGTTAATCGTCAAACACTGTGATATTTTGTTCATAAGTAGGACTCGAAGAAACCTGAAAAGATTTCTTCATATAGACGTTCTTTTGATCTTGAGTATATTCTGAAAGTTTCAGCCGTAGTAAATGATACCTTCTCAATATATTAGATACTAGAAAAAAGTTGCCTTTATGAAATTTTTGTGGCATATGCTTGTTGTTTTTAATATTCAATATTTCAACAATACACTATTCATTTTGATTGAAACTTTCAGAAATTTATGGGTAAAAGTTCGATAAAACGATTATCACTTCATCAGGAACATTCACGAGAAGTAGTTGCAGACTTTTCGAATCTCCCTTATAAGCGAAGATCACCAACTACTAAATCGCTTTTGCATTGAGACTAAATGCATTATGCAGATTCAAATGATCTGTAAGCATCCTGAAAAGAGTTCGTACGCTTAGCTTATTGCTACATAGATAATGCACTTTTATGATGTTTTTTAAATGAATGTTGTGATAACAGCAAAACTGATTTCCGAATTTTGCTTTGAAACATTATATATAAACAGGCCTTAATGAGAATATCAGATCTACTAAGGTTTATTGGAATAATGTAAAATACAGGTTGTTAGCATAGTTGGACTCAGGATAGGGTCAGCAACAAGATCTGAAACATTCATTACCACAGCATTTGTTCAAAAAATACCGAAAAACGGCAGTATCTTTATAGTAATAAACTAATAGCGTGAACTCTTTTCAAGATATTAATAGCTCATTTCACTCTACCGAATACATGCAGTCTCAATACAAAAACGATTGAACAGTTGGTTAATTTCTCTCGTGAATCCTAGCTATATACAAACTATCACTTTGATCGACGAGATTAACAAATCGATATAATTCTTCATTAGACACAAACTAAGGACTGTGTCAAAACTATTATTTTACTTTGTATAGACATAAATTTAAACTTTTTTCATAAAATTTACTGATACCTGTTTAATCTTACCCAGCAAAAAACACCTAAACATATACTGGAAAAAAAAACAAAAAAATTCTAATTTCGACTCTAATCAATTATCTTTCAATAATCAAAAAATGAGTGTATATTTTTATGTGAAGACTTTCGTACCAAAGATAAGTTACATCTTATATGTATGAAATAGTATTAAAAACTTACATCTGAATCATTACTATTTGATAATGATAAAAATGATAAATGACTTAAATCAAATATAATATCTCCAAATAATTCAATTGATTTTAATGTTGGATGATGAAAAAAAAGCATTTGTGCTATTTTAAAACCATATAATTCTTGATGTTTCATACAATCTATATCTGTACATTCAATAATTAATTCTTCAACTACTGATTTATTCATTAATCGATTAATAAAATAATAAATTTCATATGTATTTAAATGAAATAAACATAATTTTTTTAAATTTGGTGGTAAAATATTATCTGTATTATCGAAAAATAATTTTGTTAAACATAATATTTGACAATTACTAATTGTTAATGATTCTATTGATGACCAAATTGTTGGAATAATATGACGAAGTAAATAAAGATAATTTTTATAGGAAATTATTGATGATAAATGAATATGATGAATAAAATCACTTATTGTTTGATTTAATCTATAATTGAGTCCACCAAATGATAAAAGAATATCAATTGGATGTAAATAACGACATATTTCAAGAATTATTTCATCTGGAAAACTTCTTTCAAACGACATCTGAAATAAAATCTTATTTATTTATATTAAACAAAAAAAAAGAAAAATTCATATTTTGTTTTTTTTTTTTTGTTTTTCAAAAACACAAATAAATTTCATCATCAGTCTGTTTAACATCAACTTTTTCAAGATCATGTGAATGTAAATAACCAATAAGCCATGACATAAAATTTTTTAGAATATTAACTTCGTGAATATATTCTTCAATAGATAAATTTAATGTTTTTAATATTGGAGCCATTTTTTGAAGAATAAGTATTGTTAATGGATATAAATCATTTGGATTCATAAGCGATAATGATAATGAATCAAGATGAGAAAAAACTAATGGTAAACGCTCAAACATAGCATAATTATTCACATCATTAATTGATCTAAATAATAAATTTTAATCTTGTTAATCAAATCAGTTTAATATTTGATTTAAATAATTTTAAAAGAAGAATGGATCATAAGTTTTTTTTTTTTTTATATTGACTTTTATTATAGAAGGTAACTAGGAAATGATCAAATAATAGCTTTGGTAGAAAATGTTTATCAACTTTCGTTTTAGATTCGAAATGTTTCCTCAGCTATATCTAATGCAGATGTTTTAGCAATAATTTCAAGCTTTTTACTTTATATTTTATTCATAAGTAGAGGACATCTGAACTAGTTCAATTAGAATCTTCATTAGACATTACTAACAAACCGTTTCAAACCTCAAGCCATTTCAAACAAATGTCGATAAAAGTTTTCAGGTCAAGCTGTTTGCTGATCACTTCCTACGTAACACAATTACGTGACAAGAAAAATCTTTTACAGAAAAGTGGTTGAACTTACTCTTACAAACGATCGTAATAATTATAATGGTGAAATCGATGAAGCTTGCCAGACTTTATAAAAAAAAAAAAAACTTATCTGGTCCATCTCTAGTAAAGACATATTTTTTAAAACTCAATATCTTGAAGAAGGAATGCTCTTTTCGATTGAAACTTTCGAAATATTCTAAGAGTCATTAGACCTCTTCATAGACAATTTTAGATCAATATTTCGTTATTCGCTCTTCCAGAATATACCTACAAATAGATCAAAAATCCACTAAACTAATTATAACTCGGCGCTAAAAAACCAATGGGGACGAGCCCTTTTAGACTATAGCTACTCTTACTGAGACTTATCTATGGATTCAATACGAGCTGAAAACGGCGAGTATCACTTGAAGTAGTTTTCTCAATAAGAGTAGTATCCGATCATTCTTTATTCGATTTGAAAATTAACGATTCAATGTTGTGCATCCATGAGTTTCTTTTTTGTTTTCTATGATGTGTTCCGATACACACATGATGTCATTAAACTATTAAAGGTCATAACGTAGAAAATGATTTCTTACGTTATTTTTAAATGTTTAATTAATTTTGTTAATTGTTGACAAACATGTTGATCACTTAATGTTTTTGTCATTTGAATTAAATTGAAAAATGACATTGAAAGTGATTTAAGTTTTGTTGTATAATCAAGTAAAATAAGCATTGATGATGGAAAATTATTTTCAATAAATTCAATTGATTCTAAATTTGAAAATCTAACTAAATGAGATATATCAACTAATAACATTCGTGGTAATCTTTCATTATGTTGAAATCTTGAAATAAGTATTAAATTTTTAACATTAGAAAAACATGATTGTGGTAATTTTAAATTTTCATTAGAATTTCTTAAATATAATGTTAGTTCATTAACATTTTCAAATATATTAATATTATTAATCGTTTTTTCAATATATGTATTATAAAGACTAACATCAATTTTATTACTAGGCAATGGTAATGAAAATAAATCAATCATTGGTGATGATGGATGATGTAAAAATGCAAAATACCAATCATGTGATAAAAAATATTTTGTTTCAAATGTTTTAAGTAATTGAGTACGTAGATTTGGTGTTGATGCATCTATATCTGGAAATGTTGTATGTAGAATAAATTTTATTAAACAAGGAAAATATGTAGATAAAAGTCTTTCCCATTGTCTACCTGTGATAATAAATTTAATAAGAAATTAATTATCAATATAATTTACTTACCATCGGCATAACCAATACCTATTGCATTGATATGTAATCGTTTTAAATATGGTAATGAAATTAAGATTAATTGTTCAATTCGATCAAATGGTATTCGACATTCTTTAATAATTAATGTTTCAAGATTATGTTTATTTTCTATTTTTGGAAGTAATTTTATTGAATTATAATCATCATTAAGTGTAATTGTTAAATGATGAAGTTGAGGTGTATAAATATGAAGAAAAGATAATAAATCATTAATATGATATTGATTTATTGTTAAATATTTTAAATTCGAATAACAATGATCACCTTCAATAATAATTCGTTTATTAAAATTAAGTATACATTTTTCAATTGATGGCATTGATTCTTCAAAATAAAGTTCATTATTATTAATTAATTCATTTGATATTTGTAAATTTAAATAAATAAGATTTGGAAATTTTTTTAAATGTGGTATTATATATTGTAGTGTAGATTTTTTTATATTTGTTATTGTTAAATATTCAAGTGAAATAAAATTTGATAAATGTATATGATGAATTAAACGATCGAATATATCTTCACAACGTAATGATATAATACATTGAGATGCAATAGGAAATAAAAAATAATTATAATAATCAAAAATTTGTTTAGATATATTTAATAAATCAATACGAAGACGTATTGAAAGAAGTAAACGATTATATCGTTGATTAAGATAAAAAAATGTTTCAAATATATTTACAGTTGGTAAATATTCAAATATTTCAAGTAAAATTTCATTTGGAAGAATATCAAATTTTGTTATATGTGTTTGATTAATAAACATTCTATAAATTTATTTATTTATTATTAATCTAAAAATAAAATCGAACTATTTTATCAAACATCAATAGATCATATAAAATATTTTTTTCAATTAAAATTTTTGTTTTAAGCCATTCAGAAAATTGATTATCAAAACTATCTAAATCTCTTACAATCAATGTTAATGTTTGTAATTCAGAATACAATGATAATGATGTTTGAATAAGTTCTAATATTAATTCATTAGTTAATATTTGATGTGATGTTAATAAATGTCGCATTCGTGTTGCTGGTGGAGATATTGATGAATAAATAGTAAATATTAATGTTAAACTTTTTAAATTATATATCGATTGTGTTTTTAAACATGTATATAATCGATAAGGTACAATTAATGATTTAAGTTTAGGTATATGATTTAAAAGTAAATTAATTAATTCTATTGGATATTGTCGAGTATCTTCTGGACAATTTAATAATGTTATATTTGATAAATTAACTATATTTTTTAAATTTTTAAAATATTCTATTGATTGAAATTGTCGACAATCATTCATTAAATTCGAATATAAAGAAAATTGTTCAACATTTGGAAAATATCGATATTCATTATTATCATTTGATAATGATGCAAGATCATTATGTAATACTAAATTTAATTTACTCACATAACGATAAGCCGATTTAATTGTTAATGGAGATGATGTACAACGACGAATATCATAAAGTGTTGTTTGAAAATTTTCTATTGGATATGGTACTGTATGTAAAACAAGTTTAAGACGATCATGTTCATTTACATTAATTAAAACATTCCAATGATGATCAAGAAAATATTTTGATTGATTAAATGATTTAACAATATTATCAAGATCTGCATGACTTGCAGTTACATAATTATGAGGAATTTGATCAAGAGAAATAATTAAATGAAAATGTTTTAAATGAGAAAATTTTGATGAGAGAACTGTTTTCCATAAATCACCATTTGCATATTCAATTGACCAGGTTGAAAGTGATAATTCACGAAGATTAGATGGTAAACGTAAAAATAATATTTTTGTTGCAACTGTAAACGAAATTTCAGCAAGTTTAGCTCGAAAATAAATTAAATGAGGTACAAGAGTAGTAAAATCATCAATTGTATTAAGAGATAGAACCATCGTTCTAGAAGAAAGAGAAAATATCTATTAAGGATCAGTTAAAACTTTGTGAGGGACTACTTGGCTTCCAGAGAAGCGTCTCTCTCTTGGCCCTTACACTGAATAAAATACGAATTTCGAGAAAAGTAAAATTTAGACAATATCATTCTTAGACATTATAATTTTTTAGCGAGAGACAAAAAAAAACAAAGAAGAAAATTATACTTCAGTTCTTTCACTTAAGTGAATAAAAAATTCAAGTTTGTAGTACCATTAAGCAAATTGCGGTTATTGAAGTTAAGAAAGTTTTTTTTTTTTTTGTCGGAAAGTAACATGTTCAATAAGCAATATCTTAAAAAAATGTTTACTCAGTACTATTTAAACAGCTATTTCAAGGGAATTTCTGTACCTATTAATAAACTTTTGCATTTATTTAAGATGTTAGGTTTAATTGCGTAATCTAGCGCTATAAACTATATTCAAAATAGTTTTTTTTTTCTTGGTTCAGCTTTTCTGTCAGAATAAATTTTGAAATAATTTTGTGAAAACCTGTGAACCTAAGTTCACAGGCAACATTTCAGACAAAACAAGACTTGATCATCTTTCATTTGATTTTGATTTTTCAAAATGTTTTTTTTTTCTCAGTAAATTCTTGTAGCATAGACATACAGAATATATCAAAATTCTTTAATAAAGTTTATTTTCAATGTTTTCCGCTGCCATCAGCGTTAGAAAGAATTCAAATAATAATTCTAGTAGAGAAAATTGTTTTCAAAAAAATATACAAGGAAATAAAGATTATAATCAAATATTCAAAGACAGGAACATCAGAAACTCGAAAGCCTAATTCGTCAACATCTTGAACTCATAACTATAATGTTGTTTTGCCTAAATAGAGTGAAATAAATTAAACACGTCTCTACAAAATAAAATGTCTTTGAATTCTCTGCAATGGTTTTTAGATGAGATACAACATTTCAACTAAAGATCAAAAAATGACTGTTCGATAAGAAATAGTAAAAAGAAGATGTTAAGTGCTCCCCTACGATTGTTGTATTTTAGCTAAAAATTGTTACAAAAAGTTTAGAAACGTCTTATTTCATGAAGAATTGTTTTCTCAATCGTTTCATCTAGTCTAAAATACATATCTATAAAGGTTCTACGTATAGAAAAAACTAAAGTTTTTGGTGTTTTACAGCTTCAATCTTTAGGAATCTAATAATAATAATAATAATTTTCTCAACTCGAATTACTGATTGGCTTCTTCCTAGCACTCACGACAGCGAAAAAATATTACAATAAAACTTTATTAAATAATTTTAGTATCTACTATACCTTAAAATATTGTCTCTGTCAGGTGAGTATTAACTTAATATTGAGTAGCAAATATATCTAATCATACGAGAAAAAAATTCGAAAACTTCAAGATAAACTACGAGATGAATCGTATCTATGATGAAATTTCCCGTAACTTTATTACTTTTTCTTATTCTATTACTATAAATTTATCGACTAAATCTTATAGAGTGATATTAATTTAGCAAAGCGATCTCTCGTAGAAAATATTTCGATATAAAATCAATAATTTATTTCAAATCTATAATGTGAAGATTATTTCATATAGGTAAAAACAAAACTCATATTTGAAATTCAAATTAAATCAAAGAAATAAATTATAGTTCTTCACTGATATAAAAGTAGCACTTTTAAGGTTTCTTATAGACAAAACAAAAAAAAGAAAGAAGAGTTATTTTATCTAAGATTAA
This sequence comes from Rotaria sp. Silwood1, assembly GCA_905250075.1. Lineage (NCBI taxonomy): Eukaryota > Metazoa > Rotifera > Eurotatoria > Philodinida > Philodinidae > Rotaria > Rotaria sp. Silwood1. The sequence goes on from CAJNOP010000033.1 coordinate 549,241, forward strand.
ATTCAACATTACCCTTTGATATTTGAATCAAATAAACGAACAGTTAAACGTTTAATATTAGGTATAAAATGAAGTAATCGAATAAAATCTCTTAGACGACACCATTGATCAAGAATTAAAGTTTTTAAAGATAATGTTTTATTTATTGTATCTAAATGATCAAAACTCAAACGACTATAATCTTGAAAACTTAAATAACAATATGTTAATGAAGGCATTTGTTCACTTAAAATAATATTAGTTAATAAATTAACATCTTGATCTTTTAATCGAAATTCTGTAAATAATCGTAAATAATTTAATTGCTTTAATTTCATTAACACATTATTAGCTAATAAATTAATATTTTCTGTATGCAAATGATAAATTATTAATGACCGTAAATTCTGACATTTATTTATCGAATGAAGACGACTAGTTATATCATCAATATATAATGATTCTATCCAATTATATTCAATATTTGGAAGAATAATATTAAGAAAATAATTAAATTGATTTTGATTTATATATAAAAGATTAAAACGATAATGTATCAAACGAAGAATTGTATTAAAACGTTGATTGAGATTAAAAAATTTATGAAATAAATCTATGGGTGGTATATATTCTAAAATGAGCCATAAAATCTCATTTGGTAATTGTTCCAATCGGCTTGTCATCAGAATAAGTATCTAAAAACTTATAATCAAAATTAAAATAATATCATGTCTTTAAAAGTTTTGGAATTAAAAAATCGTTCTACATATTAAGAAATAAATTCTAATTCTATGTTAAAGATCACTGTAAATCTTCGATTAAGTCAACACATACTGTTCACTCTATCAATTATTTAATCACAATTGTTGTCTCGTTTCTTTTTTTGTTTTTGTTTTTTTAAATTGAACAAACTCAGAATTATTAAGTCATTAAACAAACAAGAAAAAAATTAAAACAGAAGAAAAAAACAAAAAAATTATTTTTCTCGATTAAATATTTCATTTGATTTAAGTAACCAAACGATAAGTTATATAACGACCAGCAGTTTCTGATGTTCGAGTAATTCGTACTACCTACAATATTAAACAAAATAATAAAGTTAATTGATATAAATTTTAACTTACTTGACCACGACTTAAACCAAAATAACGAGCAACTGGATCACCGGATTGAATACGTGGTAATTGACTTTCTTTAAGTCGACTTTAATGATAATATTTAAACAAAAGAAAAAAAAAAACACTAGTTTTTCTTCTTACTATCTTTGTAATAACTCTTGTTTTTCTTCTTGTGTTAAGATAATATGTTGTGGAACAAGCTAAACAAGTTTATTTTAAATAAAACAAGCTAGTATTCATTTAACGAGTGTTTCTCATTATCAAAAAGAAAGTGTTTCACCTTCTGATATTATAAGGAAACCTTCCCAGGTGCCAGAGCGCTTTTCAGTCGAGGTTTCGCGCATCTGTTAGCTGTTAGTGAGCTGTGTCTATGGTAAACGAAGTTCGGGTTTCTGAGGAGATATCGAGCTTCTAGTGAATTTTCTCTATAGTACGCCCACATTGGCAGCAAAGCGATACTTTCGAATTTTGATCTGAAACGTTGCCTGCATAAAAATCTCAGCTAGACTAGTTTGCAATAAAAATTTCAGAAGTTTTGAATAAAGTCTCTCTAAGATATGAAACTATCAAGATACAGTCCCTTTTTCATAAATAATATAGTATATATACTATGCATTTTTGTAACGCTTCGTATCTTGAAGAGACTTTGTCCAAAACTTCTGAAATTTTTTAAGCAAACTAGTCTAGCTGAGGCCTTTATGCATGCAAATTTTCAGATCAAAATTCGAAAGTATAGCTTTGTTGCCAATGTGGACGTGCTATAGAGAAAATTCACTGGAAACTCCATATCTCCTCAAAAACAAGCCAGAAGTTCGAAATTTTTTTACCATAGACACAGCTCACTAAGAGCTATAAGATGCACAAAACCTCGATTGAAAAGTGCTCTGGCATCACGAAAGGTTCCCCTTGTTAGTGTTTTATCTAATGTGAAGTATTGAAACAATTCCTATAATATCAGAAGATGGAACATCAACTTTGATCTTTCCACATATTCACTGTGAAGCATTTGATAAACAAATCTTAGTAAAACTCTTACATTATGTTCTGTAATATTAACTAATAATTCACTTTCAAGAAAAACTTGAAATTGAACTTTTTTATTTTCTAATTCATTAACAACCACCTAAAGTGAAAGAAAAAACAATTTTTTTTTTAGCCTAAAAATGAAAATTTCAGTAAAACAAAAAAAAAGTTTTACATCACGAGCCATTGGTGTTAAACCTTTTTGAACAATAAGTATTGTACTTGTTAAATGTTCATCTTCCATTTTTTTACAATATTCTTTTATTTCTTTAACACCAATCTTTTCTTGATCAGAAAATCTTGCGACTAATGTATTTGTTGGATCATCATTATGTGCAACTAAAACATTTAAATGTGATCGAGCTGGTTTATTTTCACTAGATAATATTGAAATATAAAATTTTCATATTAGAAAAAAAAAAGAAATTAAATTCACCTTGGCTTATCACCAAACGTATCTTTAAATTGATCCAATGTTTGATCAAGTTCATCTTGACTTACGAGATAACCACGATCATGACACATCTTTCAAAAGAAGAATAATTAAATCTTTTAGAAAACAAACTTCATTTTTTGTTTGTTTTTACTTGTAAAACTGTTCTTCGAATACGCCATAAGTTATATATTAAAGTTTCATCATCCATATCGAAATCTAAATACAGTAAAATATGTAATTTTCAATAAAATTCTATTGAAAATGGATTACTTTAATATTTTGTAAGTATTTTTATTGACTCGACAAGATTAAATTTCATTGGTCATCTCTATTGACTAATGAAAAATGAATTTTTCATATAGCGACATTTACTAATTCTTTATTCATCAATGCTTGCAGCTCTCTTTCAATTTACACGTGATCTATATTATAGACGTTTGATTACTTTTTATGTATAACTTTAGATGAAATCAACCATGAAAAATTTTCCATTATTAAATGAAATTGATGAGCAGAACAATTCAGATAATATTGATTGGAATACAAATGCTTTTCAAACATTACTTGTTTGTTTTTTTATATAAAATAAATAATAATAATTAACATTTTGGTCTTTATTAGACGTCTAATTTACCACCAACAACAATATTTTACTATGCTATTGATGTTGGTTTTCGACGATTAGAAAGTAGTTTATATGAAACTTCTTGGGATGTTACAGCTGATGCTTTAAATGAGTAATAAAGATTTTCTTTGTTTAATCAATAAACAAATATATGCATTTAATATTATTTTTAGTTTATCTGATTTTTTGTTTAATACATCATCTAGTAATGATATTGATCCGTATTTAATTGAAGCAAAATGTCAATTATTAATGTATGCATCGATTGCAATCATTAAACTACATATACTTGTATATATCTAATTATTTATTTCTTATTTCTTATTTTTTTTTTATTTCAAATCTTTTTTAGAGACGTCGATCAATAAATGAAGCTAAAATGTCTTGTGCAACAATATGTTTATTATTATTAGAACAAAGTAAATCCTATGAAACTCTATTAATTAAAAATCAATATTCATCTTGTATTCATTCAATGCGTCTTCGATATTTAAAACGAATGTTTATTATTGGTAAAATAAAAAAAATATTATTATTATCATATATATTTTAATTAGAATTTATTTTAATTATTTTAGGACAATGGTTATCAACTTTATCAAAAGTACAATTTAATGATATACAATCTAATCATGAACAATATGTAAAAAAAATATTGATTTTTAATTTAAGTGTTTCTTTATTTGATAATATTTATAGGTTGAAACTATGATTAATCATTTATTTACATCTGTATCATTAAGAGATAAAATTAATGGATTTATCGATAATTGTTTACTAAGTAATACTAATAGTGGAAATGATTGTCCTGATAATGAAACAACATCAAGTGGTTTTGTATTTATTCGACGTTTTCCAAAATTTAATGAAAAAACTATTGAAAAACATAGTGATCTTATGCATATGGGACTTGTCAATACATTAAATCAATGTAAGAAAAATTAGATAGAATTTATTTATTGATAGTTGATCGTTCTATTGCTCACAAATTCGATAGCAAGTGCTGTCATAAAAACAAAAACTTCTTTATTCAAAAATAAAAAATTTTTTTCAAAATTAAAAATTAATGAGATATAACAGAGACTATTCAATGTATGAGATAAAAGTAATTTTTGCGTACTATTGAAAATTTTTTACGTAGGGTCTTATTAGAGATCAAATTAATTTCATATTTAATTCTTATGAAATAATAGAGTAGATAATTTTCAATGTTGATGCCAGAATTAAAGAAGACTGGATATAAGCTCACTAACTCGACAACAATCATAAAAAGTAATTGAAAGAGAATGTCTTTAAACATATTTTTACTATCAAATTCATCATTTTTGAAAAAATATCGAATAAATCTGTCAAAACGCTGTGTTTCATTTCGATGGAAGTGCGTTAAACAGAGAAACTTCGAATCAATAGTTCAAGGTGCGATTCAAATGATTATCTTTTTTTTTACATGTTACCATCGAGAAAATAAAGTCGTGTATCTGTTGACACCAACTATATAGAATTCTGTTGATTTTTAGATAGTTTTCTAACGCTGTATTAAAATTTTCTAGAACTGATACATCACTTTTATGCAATGTTTTCAGAACGTGATCAGTTTCAAAATAAAAAGATATTTGGAGTTCTATTTTTTCGCTTATTGAAAATTGCAGATCTCTATTTGTTGTCATTGTCGAATTATTAAGTTTACATCTAACCCTGTTCAATTTTGGTGCGATCATTAGTTAATTCGACAATAACATATCCGTAAATCATTTTTACTTACGAGGGAAGATTCCCAACTGTCACATCGCTTTTAAGTCGAGTGTATGCGCATCATGTAGGCCCTAATGATCTATGAATACTCTGAAAAAAGTTCGTGCTGCTAGCTTATTACTCCCGAAATATTGCATTTTTACTGTATATTTAAGCAAAAAGCCGTGGTCCCCCTCAGGAACACTAAGAAAACTGAGTTTCAAATTTCGACTTGAAACTTTGTACATAGATAGGCCTCAATGAGAATAGTTTATTGTGAAAGTTTCAGATCTTTTGATTGCTCCTAGTCTGAAATAAGAACATCGGAATCTACTGATGTGTATAAGCGATTTTACCATAGCTGTATCTTAGGATAGGAACAACGAAAAGATCTGAAACTTTCACAATAAACTATTCTCATTGAGGCCTATCTATGTACAAAGTTTCAAGTCGAAATTTGAAACTCAGTTTTCCTAGTGTTCCTGAGGGGGACCACGGCTTTTTGCTTAAACATACAGTAAAAATGCAATATCTCGGCAGTAATAAGCTAGCAGCACGAACTTTTTTCAGAGTATTCATAGATCATTAGGGCCTACATGATGCACATACACTCGACTCAAAAGCGATGTGACAGTTGGGAATGTTCCCTCGTTAGTTGTAATTCATAGTAATATAAAAGTAAATTAAGCTTTATTTTCATCAGCTACTTTAAAGTTTTGACTATATAAACAGCGACAAAGTGAATTTTTTCTGACAATGGAATTTCTGTAACTGATAAATCGCTTTTGAATCGAAACTATGTGTATGACATAGATCCAAATAATCTATGAATAGCCTAAAAGAAAGTTCATGTTTCTAACTTATTGACGTGGAGATATTGTACTTGTACGGCCGTTGGTGAATGAATGCTGTAGAAACAGAAAATTATTTTCAAATTTCAACTTGAAACTTTACATTGTTTTATATATGGTTCATATAAACCGATAGATTCGTTTGTTCTTGTTTCAGGATAGAAGCAAATCAAAAGATTTGAAACATTCATGAAAAACTATTCATGTTAAGATTTGTCTCTATGTAAAATTTCAAGTCACAATTTGAAAATTTTTTTCTATTACCACAGTATTCATTCAAAAAATACTGTAAAAGTACAATATCTTCATAGCAATAAGCTAAGAATACAAAATCATTTCAGGATATTCATAGTTTATTTGAATTTATTCATTGACAAGAACTGACAATCATTCAATAACGATAATCATTTTCTTAAGATTAAATTTTCATATAAAATTTGTTTTTCTGAATTCTATCATTTTAGTAAATAAAAATAATATCCGAAAATTAATTTGTTGTATATGGACATTATGTTGTATGATTGAAGCTGATCGAGTATCACTTGGAGGTAAAACAAATAATCAATATTAATAATTATTAAGTAATATTTTTGTTTCTTTTCTTCTAGTTTTGAATCGTTTTATAACACGTGAACATTTTTCTATTTTACCTATTGATTTTGAACAAAAACCGATTACAATAGAATCATTAAATGAATTAGATATAATTGTAAAATAGATAAAAATTTTGTCTTTTTTTTTTTTTTTTAAATAATTTTTTTTCCTTTCTCAAATAGGTTTTTCTTCTATTATGTGCACAACAAAATGTACATTTATATGATGAAGATTCAACATTACATCCATATTTATTTTATTCAATATCTCATTTATGTACACAAAATCAGAAAAATTGGTGGCAAACAGCTATGGAACAAACGTAAATGTAAATTTTATGAATATAATAATTTATTTGAATTTTTTTTTATTTTTAGTTTATACTCAGATTTTGTCAATCATCTTGCAATAATTCGTCTTGATGATGAAAGATACAATCAATATCCACCAAAAATTATTCTACTTGAAACTGCTAAAATTCTTTTTAAAGCAGTAAAATAATAATAATTATTATTTTTTTCTTATTATGAATAACATTTTATGTTTTAAGGCTCAGATTGAATATGAACAACATTCTAATCATTTGGCATTATTGTATGAACAATATGCTATTCAATATTTTCAAACAGTTAAAACAAATATAAAGAATCAGTAAGAAAGATAAATTTGAATAGAAAAAAAAATACAAACACAATGTTGATTTTCTAGGGAAATGAATGATTTATTTATAGATACAAATAATAAATCATTTTTCTTCTATCCGCAAAAAATAATAAATAAGACTAAAGAAGAAAATAAAAGATTTATTGAACATTTAATTGACGAATGTAAAAAACTTTCTCGACATTGTGACGAATTAAAAGTAAATCTTCACATTCTTGTATTAAATCTTAATGATTCAATATATTTATTTGTAGTTATTACCAGAACCACAATCATCAAGAGCATCCAGTCCGACCAAAGAAGAAACAGGTTCCAATTAAAACAACTTTGAAAGTTTGAGTATAGATTTCATGTTTCTTTTTTTTTTTAGGTTTTCATATTTCAGCTCTTTTGAGTCCTGTTCATATCGAAATAGAAGAACAATCTTCATTGGTAAATAATAAACTTACAAAATTTTTGAAAAGTATTCAGAGCTCTTTTGTCGATATTATCTTGTGCATATATATGTTCATACAAATTTCATTATTCACTATCAATTGAACAGAGTTAAACTCGAAAGGTTCCATTGACCGAGACTAGAAATGTCTCAAAATTCAACAGTGATGAAAACTTTTCGCTGGTTTCTTTTTTTCAGTTATTTAATTTTGAGAAATTTTGAAATGAAACGGTCAGAAAAACCATAGTAAAGAACTTCCTAAAAAGAAACTTGACAAGAATATCTTTGAAAAGTGATTGTAAATGTGAGAAAGTTTTAAAAATTAGATATTTATTTTTGTGTCGCGGCAGCGACGGTTGAAATCTTCAACAACTATTTTGACAACAATAGTAATTAATATACCTTTAAAATTTTGTGACTACTGGCGGTGACTTGATCGATCGATTTACACCTCTAAATACGCATATTTGAAGTTTAGATAAAATGAATATACGATGAAAAATCATTTGCTGAAGACATATGTCAATATAATAATGGAGTTTTTTTTTTAAATTTATTTCCATAGAATGATGAGTCAACTGTATTTGTCACACCAACATTGAATAAGAGCCGTGATGTTCATGTTCAAACACTTGATGAAATAGTATCATCACCCATTACTACAATAGCAACAACTGAAGAAAATCACGAAACATCAACATCTCCATTACCACCATTTGTTGATATGTTATTTACTCATATGAATGGTGTTAATCAATGGATTAATAGATTTTGTACAGGTCATGAAGGAATTCAAAATGATCTAAGTACAATTCGAGTATGTACAATTTGATTGTCATTTTTCAATAAGATTATTTATTTATTTAAATAGGATCATCTTGAAAAACTCAATCGAGCAACAAGTCATATGATCTTTTCAAATGTTAAAATATTTCAATCGAATTCAGATGAAAATAGTGAAGATTGTCATTCATCACATGAATGAATGAAAAATACAATTTTTTTCCTATACATATACACAATTATATATATGTGTGTATTTGTCACCTAGTTTCTGTATATCTCTTTTTTCTCTCGTTATAAATATCATTTTCTTTTCGAACATAAAATGAATTCTATACGAAATTGTATAAAAAAAAACAAACGAAAATTTAAATTCAAATTAAATAATAACAAAGAAAATATTTCTATTTCCAGATGAATTTTTTTCCTATTAAATGCACCTATTAAAAAATGATTAGAAATTCATCAATAATTAAGATTTATACTTATGGTAAACTGAAGTTTGACATACGATACATAACAATACTGAATTAAATAATAGATATTTTTATTATCAAGCTTTTTCACTAAACCAATCCTTTACAGGAGCAGTAAATGTATGAGAAAAATCGATTATTCGATATAATCAAGTTGGTTTTATGTTACGCATCATGATGAAAAATGTATTTGTTGTTTTTTTTGGTATTTACTAGCGGTCCTTAAAACCAATAAAGTATTATTTAGAGATATAGTGAATCTTTTATATTATTTTTTTTTTCAAGCATTTATAAAAAAGTAAATATGATATAAAACCTTATCAGTCAGAAAGCAAATAATAAGATAGTTGTGATACTCATTTTTTTTGCTCTTCTTTTTTTCTGCTCTTCTTTTTTTCAAGATGAGTTTTACGTGGTTTAATGAGCCTAAAAAATGGTCAATCAATGGATCAACAATTAATGTGCATACAGATGGTAAAACTGATTTTTGGCGCAAGACACATTATGGTTTTGAACGAGATAATGGACATTTTTATTATCGTTCATTTTCAGGTGATCAATCTATTACAGCAACTGTTAATGTACGAGGAAAATACAATACACTCTATGATCAAGGTGGTTTAATGTTACGTATTGATGAAAAAAATTGGATTAAATGTGGAGTTGAATATGTTGATGGAAATCAATTTGCTAGTGTTGTTGTTACTGTTAATGGATGGTCTGATTGGAGTGTTGTTCCAATTAATTCACCTGATGTTTTAAAATTACGTGTTAAACGTGAAAAAGAAGGAGTACATATTGAATATGGTGAAGGTGAAAATGGTGAATTTAAAATGATGAGATTAGCTTATTTTCCATTAATAGACAAATCACAACCATTAATGGTTGGAATTATGTGTGCTTCACCTGGTGATGATACACAAGGATTTGATGTTAGTTTTGAAGAATTAAATATTATGGAAAATCATGAAAAACACTAAAGACATTCTATTTGATTTATTAGAGAAGAAAAATAAAATATTAATCATTTTAAAGAATAAAGCAATAATAATTTAGACATTCTTTAGAATATCTATGTGAATATATATAAATTCTTTGAGTATAAATATTTTTAAGCGATGTAGAAAAAGAAGCGTATTGATCATAATAAAAATCAGTGCATCTAACTTTACGAATAAAAAAAAATACATCGTCATAATTATGGGAACGAAAACATATTGGCATTGACGATTATTTTTTATAGTTGTAAAATATGATAAAGTGGTTTATATAAAAGACCTTGTTGCCAACGATCATATTTATTTCATTTCCAAAAAAAAACCGAAATGCAACTTTCATTGATTTTATTATTCATTCCTTTGACTGTCATCAATAGTCAACCTACAGCACCAGTATGGCCAAATTATTTTACATATCAATGGACCTTGGCACATGTCTATGATGATATTCAATTGCCTCCTTATAGTACAATTCCACTTGCAAATACAACTGTAGGCCGCGGTCGAACATATTATGATTGGTCACTTCCAGCTATGATTGAATATTATTATGATATATGTGTTCCAATTTTTGAAGCAACGGATAATAATTTTTCATGTAATTTTTTAAATGTCAATAGTATAGCTTATCTTGTTGTCACTAATCCTCGTGCAACTGGTCGACCACCATGTTGTATTTTTCAAAATCCATGGAATCCACCAGCACCAGATTTCTTGCAAAAAGCACCTGGAGTTAAATACAATGGTACAGGTGTATTTTATACACGACCTGTTTTCTGGTGGGTTCTAGATGATCCACAAGATCCAGCTGGTCCATTTGGTTATTCATTTTTTGAAGATACATGCAAAGCATCATCAACATCGGAAAATATGATGTGCACACCATCCCAATTCTTTTTTCGAGCTACTTCTGGTTTTGCTAGTCAATTTTTTGATGATTATAGAGTTGAAAAACCTGATCCAAGTGTTTTCACTATTCCAGATTCATGTAGTAATGCTCAACCATGTGATGTTTGATATTTTTATCTAATTTACGAAAAGTCAATTTTGATTTTCAATAAATAGAAAAAACTTCATTTCAATAATCTTATTCTAACAGATTCACTAATAATAAATTTTAATCCATTTATAAATAAATAAATATCAAATACAAGAAAAAAACATTTTTTTTCTTTAACATCTCACGTATCATACTTATATATTATCA